>JAGFZM010000981.1:93070-112939 GCA_017657215.1 Limnothrissa miodon
ATGCCTATTCTATACAGACACACAACACATGCCTATTCTATACAGTATTTATACCTCATTAGGAACTGGGTCTGGTACACAATTAATTATTTAAGGCAAGTGTTATAAAAATGTGCTTAGGGCACAAAAATATTTGACTCCTCAGAATTGCTTTATACATTTTTCATTTGATGAATTTATTTGTGTTGGACTTTTGGGGCAATGAATGTTGGATTCTGTTTCTGTTCCTGGATCAGTAATAAGTGTGTAATAGAAATAGATCTATGCCTTGCACAGCAACACATCCCTGTTTAAATATTTAAATAATATTATTGCAACAACATGTTTTGCGCCTTTTTTTGTGTCTGTGCCGTGATATCCAAACATAGTTATGAGCTTAAAACTGTTTGCTATGAAGCAGCGTAGAGTTGGGCTGGCAGGAATTATTTTCAGAGCAGAGCAGAACATTTTCTTTTGCTCTATCCCTATCACATGTTATTATATTACATATTATTTATTTTAATCTTCCAAATGTATGGTGGCTTTGTATATTTGTATAAGAGTCAACATGAATACCACAAATGAATTACAAAGACATACACTATGAACTATTGGAGGTCAATATTAGGGTTTTTCTAAAATATGAGAAAATGTGTGTCTAGTCTTGAAGCAGCTCCATCAGCCTAATAGTAAAACACAATGGGCCCGATTTTCAAGTTCATTCGCGCAGAACGCTGTATTGCCTGTAGGAAAAGTGGACATTGCACCTGGCGCATGGTTCAAATGGGTTGTCTTAAATGAGTAAATTAGTCATGGTTGTGTTTGGGGTGTAGCATGTTACAAACCAATAAGAGTTCACACTCTCATTCCCTTTAAAAGTCCGGCGTACGGCGCATTCCATGTTCCATGGCGTATTATGTATTATGATGCCAGATTATACTTGGCGAAATGTTTTCATGTGAAGAAAATGTGCGTGAGGTGAAGGTATGGGAGATTTACAGTATATATATAACCAAAATATTAACTTAATTGATGTTCTGGTGGTGTAGCCTAATATGTACAGTCTTGTTTCTTGACAATCTCGCTTGAAAGGTGTATTTACATCCCTATGTGTCCGCCACTGGCTGCTTAATTCTCAGCACTTACTGCAATCAACTAAGGTTTGAAAATATTATATATATTAAAAAAATAACCATGGTGTTATGTATGTGATGTACATTTGAATTTAAAATTTCGAGGACTGGGCTGCGAATAGCGAATTCACGTTTACCTCTTGTAAAATACAAAATTTGCGCTATGCACCGGACCACACCCTTTCCTTTTCAATGACACACCCAACAGAGCGCAAAGCCATCTGCTATATTGACAACGTACATTTCTGTCGGGAAAAAGAATGTTGCGCTCGCACAAAATAGCAATGATAGGTTGCGCAAGTCGCAAAAGCACTGTGCGCCGTGTGCATGATCGGGCCCTACATCTTAGTGACAAGTGACTATGTTGCCAAGGCAACCCTCCACTGCACCATGATACAAGGCAGAGGAGCAGAGGCTGTGTTGCTATTAAAAGACATTTAGGCTCAATTAGCTACTCTTCAACAGCTGTTTTAATTGATACATCTGTCAACGAACGCATCTTAGTTCAGCTTTGTTAGATGTATTTGATTTTGGCTCAGATAAAAGTGACTGAAGTGGATATTTTGAGTAAAAGCTCATTTGAACCTCTCTAATGGAGTTGTGGTTGATCATCAAGAGTCTGCCTGTCTGGACCATGGTGAGAAAAGCTCATGGCAGTGTTTGCTTGAAGTTCCTTTGAACTTGAACAAACACACACACACACACACACACACACAAATATATAAAGAAATGCACTTGGCTATGCTGCTTCTCCCGACCAGACCAAACTCATGCCATAAATAATGTAGCACTTGCTCTCCTTTTTAGACATTAGACTGGGTTTGTTGCCATGTCAATGTATTGTATAATCATCCTGGTTGAACGCTTCATTAGGGGTTTACAATCACGGCCGTCTTGATTGCTCGCTCTGTTTAAGGTGACCTGTGGTCCCTTTTGTCATGTGTCGGCATCAATGTAACAAAATGATGGAGGTGCTTATTAGCGAGCACTATAATCAGTGGCAGCAAAGGTTTGGTGGCATCTACATCTGTATGTGGCGCCTCTTTCCTCTCGTCTCCTCTCCTCTCACCTGAAAGGTTTTGCTTCCTCCAGAGCAGAGGGTGGAAGCTGTCAGTCTGGCTGGCTTATCAGTACAGTTTGCATACTGTAGGCTGCCATTTACCAGATCAGTGGCTTAGGTAATTGTCAATTTACAGACAGTGATGCTGAGGTAAACAATCATCTTAAGTCATTTCAGTGACATCAGCTGGCATCTTGTTCATGTGAACTCAGGTATTTTCTTACTATGTGCTTTGCATATGTTTTCTAAGCATTTTGTGTGAGTGTGAATTTGTAGGCCCAAACTACAAATTTATGTAGCAATAATGGACACCCCGGTGTGGAATTAGTCTCAGCCTGTTTGGCATGCCTTTGCACTTTTTGAGTTCACGCCATTAAAACTTGAAGACCTTCCCTCACATAGCAGTTAATCAGGCATGTGGAAATCAGACAAATCAGGATGCAATAGCTGTGGGTAAGTGCACCTGGAAATGGCGGTGTGATGCAGCGCATGAGTGGACTGGGAAGAACTCATGATTCAGGTAGAAGACTAGAGACAGTGTGTGAGTGTGTGTGTGTGTGTGAGAGAGAGAGTGTGTAAAGTGCTCCTTTGCACGTGGACGAGTGTCCACAGTAGAACCTGTCTTGACTTTAATTAGTAGATGGCAGCTTAAATACTCACGCAGATTAAAACGTAATGGGAATGAACCCAACACACTTCTGTGTTAATTACCATTTATAAAATCTCCACTCCAAATAAAAAAGTGCTTACTGTCAAGTGGTCTCAGAAGACAATGAAACTTTTTTTTTTTTTGTCTTTGTGACTGCTCTACCATTATCAAATAATTAATACATAACATTAACAATATGTAAAACATTCAGAAAATAGAGGCATTTGTTTTCACTGTCATAACATATTAACAGATGTGATTCTAACAGTTAGAAAACCAGTTATTCTGGTGGAAGAAACATGGATGTTGGGTGGGGGTGGGGGCTCAGGATGTTTTTAGCTGCAGCCAGGTGTCATTTATTTAATTCACAGTGAAAGCAGACAGTAGCCTAGCCTTGTGTGTCAATGAAATTCTTCATTTTAGTTAGCTGAATAGCTTTTATGCCTAGGATACAGAAAAAAGATACTGCAGTCTATAATGCTAAGAAGGTCTCGATAGCTTTTCTCGGTGAGGCAAAAAAAACTCCAGAAGGACTTTCATTTCAGGGTAGTTACTGGTACACTACAAGTAGCCTACACTACAATTAAAGGTAGGCCTACAGTACACAATATGTATATTAGGTATTATTGTATGGAGTAGTTTACTACTGTATTTAATGTAAGCTTAATAAAACTACTTTCCATGTTCCTTCAGTGTAAGATAACTTATAGCTATAGCCTCATTTAACTTGTTCTCCAAGGTAAAAGCTAATTAACAGAGCTGACCACCCTGAAACCCCACCAATGCACATAGGGAATTGCTGCCACCAAATCTATAATGGAAAACTAGAAACAGCTCTTCTTTACTATATTGTTTTAGAATTTTTGTGGAGTTTGTTCTAAAATTATGGATGTAGGCTGTTTATACCCTTTAACATTATGGACAGCTTCTAAAAACATTTATAGGAGAACGCTTTTTCATGTAAATTTACGGTTTAAAACCCGACTTTTTAGAGGAGGTAAGTCGATGTGAATGAGTTGCTTGACACCCTGTAGGCTGTTATTGTAATGAGTTGTTGAGGTTGATTTTTTTTTTGTCTTTTTTCGTGGAGTGGAGAAAACCTTCTGCCTCTGTCATCATCGGTAACCCACCTCCCCTCCTCCCACTGTCATGCACGCACTCAAATTCGATTGCGCGCTGTGAGCGCAGCACTTTGCCTCCTTTGGCATCTCAGAGGCTACAGGCGTGAGGTTCTCCTGGTCTGGCCAGTTCTGAGCTGCTCCCTGTAGCGATTTTCTCACAATGACTTCAGCCAAAGAGACAAACACGCCAGCAAAAGCTGTTCAACAACAGGATCAGGTATGTTGCCTCTTCGGTAGAATATGCTAACGGACCGAATCTATTCGCGTCAATTTAGAGACGGACACAGCTAAATGTTCTGACGGGGTCGAGAACATCTTGACATTAATCACGAACGCTTGACTTGAATTTGTATGCTGACTTTGTGCTGAAATTGATCTAACTTGGTATGCATAACCAATAGGTACTATTTATATATGACTTTATATTCGCTGGTATACGTGCCGAAGATACTGCAATTAACCATGACAACCTGTCTTCACATGGGCGACCACGCGTTATACGGGCACTTTAACTGTTCTTTATCGAAATGTGGTTTGTGTATCACAGGCACTGCGATTTTTGACTTTATCCAGAGATTACCCAGTGTAAAATGTAAAATGGAAAACAGTGTTTAGAATTCTTTGCAACATACAACTGTAGAGAAAGTTTTCGACCGCGTTTGGACTGCTTTCAATTATTGCTTAGCCTACATCTGTGGTGTAGACCACAGCTCAAGCGTGCATTGAATCCACCCCTGCACTCTGTTCTGTTAGAGTGTTGCATGGAATGTGCAGGTAATAGATTTCTAATGGTTGTTGTCAGTATATGTAGGCTATGGTAATGTGTGCTAACCGTGAAAGAAAAGCATGTGTTCTACACTATGCAGTGAAAACCTGAGCTGCCCTGCCTACATGTAACAAATACTCGTTGGAAGGTGGACAGCAGTTTTTTTTCTGTTTGACAGTGTTTTGAGCTTGTGAAATTGTGCTGATGCTGAAGAATGTTTTAGATCTAGCCTACTGTATGTATGTGTATGTGTGGATGTATATGAAGTATTTTGAGGTCTCAAATAATTTCTTTCAATTCATCTTTGAATACCATCGCCTAGTTAAAATGACCATGCACCATAATATTTTAAATATTGTATTTCTCTGTTTCCACTGCTTCATTTATTTATTTAATATCAGTAAATCACATTGTGATTACAGTGATGTTACCTACATGTACGTGCAGATATGACAAAAAAAATTAGCAGGTCTGTTTTTAATCCTGTTGATAATAATAATAATAATAATAATAATAATAATAATAATAATAACATGTATCGTCTCCCAACCATTCCTTTAAACCTTCTGATAGCATGATCCTTCAGCCAGGTATCAGGTATCATGAAGCTGGACACTTCCGCCACAGTACTATGAACCATTGTGCCATCAGCATTACCACCAAGACCAGCTGGAATGGTTGTACTCTTTGACTTATTATATTAGTGGGAAGGCAATGGGTGCTTTCCGTCACAGCATTTGCTATGTTTCATTCAAAGAACCTTAAAGTGGAACTCTCAGTTGGACTGTTATCTTCAAAAGACTTATAACAGAGAGCTAATCTCAAAAATGGAGCTTCTAGATGACTCTGATAAGGGTTTAAGTGAAGGGAGAAAAGAGACTTTCAGTGGCGCTGCTTTGATTTCATTCTGAGCAAATATTTCGGGAACAGTAGCCCTGATAAGGTATGCTTGCTCGATGAATGAGATTAATTGCACAAAAAAGCTTTGGAGGGAACCATCAGAAAAAAGGAAGGAGTCAAAGGAGACACTGAACTAAAGTGTGATTAAATAGAACTACTGTAGGAGCGAACAAAGGCAGCTGACCCAACTCCAGTCCTTTCCTAACACAGCCTTAAGCATCTATGACCATGAGTCAGCCTCCAGACAAAGATATGCTACAAGCAGTGGTTAAATAGCTCATTTGACTAGAAATGACTATAAGTTTCCCTTATCCTACATCAATTTCAGGTCTTAAATGCCAGATGACGTTTAAAACTTTGCATGAATGAGAGTGGATGAGGAGTTGATCCGGGTGTCCAGTCCTATATTTCTACAGAAAGGGCTCACAGTGGGACAAGGATTTGTGTCTTTCTCAACCTTACAGTCAAGGCATGTTCTTTCAATGCACTCATGTTCACAACATGATGGGTGTTTCCATGCCTACTAAGAATGACAACCTCATTCTGCCATGTAGACTTACTAGGCCTGTACATACAAAAGGTTTGTCAACGGGCATTGTCTATTTACTTTGCCACACTTTCTCTCTATGGCACACACAAACAGAAAGCGAGTGAGGAACGGCAATGCGTTTGCGGTTTGGGACTGTGCATTGGAGAATGGATGATGTTTGTCTAGCTCCCACGCATCCCTCCCTGCAGATGCATCACTACTTGTCTGGTCTGAAAGCTCATTCCCTTGCTGCAGGCTCTGAGACTCATTTTAGACAAAGAAACTGTCAATGCATGTGGGAAACTTCACCACTTACCTCACATACACATACTGCAGTAGACCTCCTATGTTTGCTAAAAGCAAGTTGTTTTTGAGTTTTTAAAACACTGTTTCCATGGAGATGTTAGAGCACCAATTTCTGACATTGTGCTAAAAATTGTTTGTTCTTGTGTTCCTAATATTTTTTTATATTACAGTAGGTCTATAATTTGCGTTGTCATTTTCGCCCAAAAGCATATTTGTCGGTGGTTAATATAAACTAAATTAATCAAAAACTATTTCGGTAGTCATTCGGTAATCATCTTTCTCCTCTTCTTATCTTTACTCACTCTGTGACAGTAATGTCAGAGGGTTTGAAATGTGTGGGGGTACGCTGAGGCTGGTGTCTACTGGTGTTTTTCAGTCTGGTTGAATGTACATGTAGAAGTCGATTTCAAAGTCAGTCTGGCCAAGCGGCAGTACTAGCGCATTTCTGTTCCCAAAAAAGTGGGAACCAATGAGAAAAGAGCTTACGCATACGTCATCGGAATGAGTGGTCTGATTGGTTGTAGATTCATCCAGGAGTATACAGAGGCATCTGATGGATGCAGGTTAAGCCCGCCTCCCGGAAGGCGGGTAGTACGGTAGCATGGCCAGACTAAGCTCCTAATGAGCTTTATTGTTGCGGAAGACATGCTCGACATTTCCTGCATTTTGGTGCATTTGAACAGGTTCTTACACACCTGGTTTTATAGAGAAATGCACTGCTGCCACTGCCACACCCTTAAGACAGACATATAATCCAAAGATGCCCCTTGATTTTTAAATACCACTGTTGAATTAGGATGAAATAGCTAATGTTAAGGTAATGTTCATAGATAACTTGGATTGTTTGTGTTACTGGTCTAAACCTTTCCACAAGGGGGGAAACCTTGTCCTACTGCACAGTCTATGCCTGTGGAGAAATTGTGCTTTAGTGATTCATTATGTCTGAAGTAGTTGTATCATTATAAATCATGATAAAGAGGTTACTTAAAGTAGCCTAAACAAGACAAAGCCATAAAGCCTTGTATTCTCATCAATTTAACATTACCAGCTATTTTAAAGGTCTTTGCAAGATGGTATTGGACTGAAACAACCCCCTGCTTCACGCAACCTGCAAAAATCTTTCACTTTGGTCATAAACGTAATGCAACAACCATCAGATTCAGCCCTCTTTTTCATGCTTTCTTCATTTTTAATGAGTGAAGAGGACCCCTCCCCCCCATAGACAGCAATATCCATAAAGACCAGTGGGAATGATAGTTGTGTTTATCAGTCTGTCATTAGAGCATTATGTTTAGAAGTGGTGAAGACATGTAAATTCAGTACATCTGAATCATCTATGTCAGGTAATACAAAAACACATACACTTCCATTGCGGCCCCAAGAAATCAGGGCAGTGTGACCCTGCCTACAATGGACATGAGTTGTTATATTCTTCCTCAAGCCTCTCAGCAAGTGAGGAAACTGCTTGAAAACCTTGATGTTTTGATAAATTTAATCTTTAAACTCAATCCAAATTTTCCCCTGAATACGTGACGCATTTTCTTCATTTCTGTCACTTCATAGTTCTGCTGTATGTATGGCAAGCTCCAGAGTTCTATAGAGATCATGAAGTGCAGAAACATCGATGTTTATTTGAAGGTCATAACTGAGACGTTGCTCATCAAACGATAAAAGTGTCCAGGTAGGGTTTTAGACAGCTCTGTTGTGGGTTGCCCTCCCGTGGCCTTCCATCAAGTGCATTCAGGCCCGACTGAGCAAACGTTCAGGCTGAGCAATCAGTCTGGCCCCTTACCTGGCAAAGTGATTCACAATGAAGTTTATGTTCGAGTGAGCCTTTTGGACTGTGCTTTAAGCAACAATTTGCTAATGTCAGATGGACAGTCACATTCCGTAAAACATGTGGTGTTTACCCTCCTGCCAATCAAGCCAAGCCTCGAAAAACTTAATTCAGCTTAGCCCAGCCCGGGAGCCTGATATCTGATTTTGCCTAGCGCTTTAACTGCTTCCCTTGGGGACCAGTTCAAAGGAGTGGCGAGGTGCCTTTGGCTGAATCTAATGAACATGTGTCATCCTCCACTTAAAAAAAATGAAAAAAAAAACATCTTAACCTCGCTTCTTCCAATAGCCATTGGAGGTCATTGCTGTTTTCTTAGGGGCCCTACGTCAGTACGCATTATTGCCATAAATGAAATTTCTCAGTCTCCTCAAATGGATAGAGATTTTTTTGCCCTTGCCTGCAGTTTTTTGTTTATTTGAAGAATGGTGGCATCTGTTTTTCTGTGTGTGTATGTATCTATCACAATAATAGCATTACAATAACAAAATGTCATCAGTGCCAGAATGTCACAGATGGCGTTAAAATGGCACCATATAAGAAATTCACCCACACACACATACTAATTATAACAATAATAAAATATGAAAGAGTTCAAATATCAATGAATAAATGACAAACACATTACATTTGTTACTATACCGCTTTGACTGTTTCAAGTGTCAAAGGAAATCCTTTAACACTGAGCAGTTGTAGATTGATGACCACCAGATTCAGTGTCAGTGCAATAATACCTGGCATGGATTTCAGAGCAGGTCAGGTGAGTTTTGGTTGACTGACACTCACACCAACACAGTAGTCAACAGAGTATTTGATCCTCTTTATTGTATTTTTTCCTCAATTAATTTCTGGCGAGTGTTAACGATGACGTTGATCATATGCGCTTTGTAGTCTCTAGCTGGTTGTTTGGCAATCGCGGCTGAGACGGAAGTGTACAAAGCCATTCAAACTGTTTTGGCTAGGCTGCCAAATATTCAGAAATTGAAGTCGGAGCAAGAGCAATGTTTAACCAATTTCAATGACCGGCGCATAACATACATCACGACCAAACGTTAGCAATTGGGTAAAATCAGGACCAATTGTTTCAAACTTCAACAGAGTTCACGCCTCCTGCCAGAAATCGATTCTGAATGGAGTAGGTCCAGACCCTCAGTACGATATTAGTACAAGGCTATGGTACAACCAGGCTAGTGTAGTGTGGCAGCAGCATTACAAAATGATTGTGGTGAATCCACAAACCCCTTTTGACCTTTTATTTGCTCCAGTGATTGCGTGCCTCATCTGTATGAAGTGGCACCATTTATACACTGCTCACATACATGGATACACAGACTCTTTGAATGAAATTCAACAATGTGTCACCATGTTAATGAGTGGACAAATGATGAAGCAGGTGGATGATGAGTTTGGAGTGAAAAAAATGGAAGCCTTAAAGATTGGTTGGTTACATAATAGAGGCACGTGTGTGTTTGTATGTGTGTGTGTGTATGTGTGTGTGTGTGTGTGTGTTTGTCACTATAGTATTTCAGTTTGAGTGTCACTATAGTATTTCAGACTGTGCAGCTGATGGGGAATTGACTAAAGGTTCCACTGTCAGCCACACAATGTCATTTGAACTGGACAAAATAGAAGAGAGAGCAGAGGAGAGAGACGTCACCCTCATGCTCCCTGTATTCTGGCACCTGAGACGAGACGCAAACACATACATAAACACCGGTTAAGTGTACACACTCACACAAGCACACGTCATTGAGATGCCTCATGCATTTTATAGAAAGGAAGCTGTACAGCCAAACACACCAAATGATAGCTGTTGACAGAGGACATGATTGCAACAGCCGGATTGGGGGTTCATGCAAACCAGTAAACGTGTGTTTTTCAAAATCTTTCGTGATTGGGTAGACAAGTGAACACGGGAGAGAAAGCCTCCTGCAGCAGAAGTGAAACTGGATATTTAATAATTAATTCAGAGGGTATAAGGCTCAAGGTTTAAATGATTTAATGCACAAGTTAGGAACAGCCAAACAGTGTGCAGAAAAATGCTAAATATCCTTGTCTTAAGTCTGTAACGTTTAGACTGCAGCAACATTGGTTTCCTCTCCCTCTACCTGAGTGAGTGGGTCTTTTGTACATTACAGTGCCCTGTACTGCATTTCTTCTTTGGTGGTGTAAATAATGAATGTGAAATCATCACCTGAATATCTGGTATATCTTCATTTAATTTCTTAAAGGTCTCATTCCATCGTATTTTCTTTAATTTTGTGGTGGTCTCTTGTCTAAAATAATGTCATGAGAGAAAAAATATGCTGTGGTTGTCTTGTTTCAAGCTATTTTAGTTAGGTGAAAACAAGGGTGGGGATAGCACAAGATGATTCTTATGAATATTAAAGGTGCTCTATGCAATTTTGCAAGATTTTAGCTCAATTTCATTTTTATCTCAACCCGTTTCTACCACCCCTTGATCGGCTTGCTGTCTGCCTGCTGAATACATTGGGAAAAAACCTGGTCTCAAAACACAACACAGAAGCTGCAATACCAAAACTAACACTAGGGGCAGGAGGTTGTGCAGCATCACATAGAGCATCTTTAATGATATGCAAACGTATCACTTCTGATTGGCTAATAGCACTGTGACACTTCCTCTGGTTCTCATTCAGTGCCTTCTGCAGTTTCTTTCCGTCAGATAGAGCTAAGCTAACCGGCAACAAGACAAACACAAGGGAAGTGGGAAATAAACTCTGTAAACACGAAGTTATCAAATTAAACCATTTCATGTAAAGACATGGAAAATAGAAGGAACCAAACAAGCTGACCTCTGATAGCAACTTAGCACATAGTGTATGGACATGCTTGATTTTCTGAGTGGGCTGTAAACATCTCACCATGTTGGGTATTAACAAAGTAGTTGGTAATTATGTAATTCGTTGTTAAACGCTCTTTTAAGGTTGAAAGATTATTTATTTGGCCAACTACTCTCTGGTGGAAGTTACCATGGTTATGGACAGCGTTAACATTACCATACAGTTAACGCTACATCTTGTCCCAATGTCATGCATGTTAACGAGTAGAACATTTTGTTGAAACAACTACAGTTGGAAAAAAAACAAAAAAGAAAACGTTTTTTTTACTTACAGCCTGTGAGCTGGTGGTTGTTTGTTGTGATGGCACAGATCCAGGTTTTAAGCACAACTTAGTAGCAAATCCACTACTGTAGGCAGCGTAGTTTGTGAAGTCATTTTTGTTGAAGTAAAGTTGCATTGTACTTGCGTTCCAAAATCAAATTCCAACCATTTCCTATGTTGATCTTCATTTTGAGGCAAGACATGCAATGTAGATTTGTTATTGCCGCAAACAGCACAGCTACGAACTTTCTCTGCCATGTTTTGAAAATGCTAGCTTTCTAGCTACCTGCCAAAACGTTAATAAATAAGCTCTGCCCACTGTCTGCAGGCAGCCTCATAATGTTTTCTCGAGGGCGGGCTAACTACAAATTGCATAGCTAATGTTCAATGTGAGGTACGCTTGTACGGCTTTTCCAATTCGCTTGTTTTTCCCGGCTGTTTTCCATCACAGACTACAGGGGTAGGAGAGCATTTTGAAGTTAAGCATACAAGTGCAACTTGGGCTGACCTATGGTAATATAAAAAAAATCAAGTCTTAAACGGTTTATTGTGGAAGGAGACCTTTAAGTCTCAGTGCTCAGTGCAATATAAGTTTATTATCTGCATAATGATGGGGTATATTTCTGATGTTTTCCTAATAGCAATTAAAAGTACCAACAAACATGAAGGATTTTTAATTGACTGCTTTTTGAACAGGTAGAGTCAATTTATACTCATAAAAGTGCTGATAAAACTGCAGTGGTCTGCCAACAAAAATTGGCCATAAACCCCTGGATACAGTCTGTGGGAATTGAAGAGCTTCAACAAAGTATTGGCAAGATTCTACCCACGCAATGGCAGCTAACAGCTACAGACAGGGAAAACTACGAGCTGGAGAGAGAACAGACAACCTTAACCCACCTTGTTCTGAATGGCGAATTTGTACCCATCCAACCCAGTGTACAGTAATTCATCTAGTTCCACAAAACTGTATTCAGTATGAAGTATTCATTTGTGTGGCGCTGATGGATTTTGTGATGACCTTCACAAAATGCATCATCTGTTCATTGATATTTGGTGTTTATTTATGAAACTGTAAAAAAGCATCCCACAAAAAAAAATTTTTTTTTGTTAATATCCTGAATACATGGCAATGGCTGTAGGTTAGATGTATTCAGTTTTCACATTGGGCCAAGCATCAAGTGGTTTTTTGTGATCTTGTGTCATGCGATAAAAGTAAGGCATGTTGGCACTAGTTGTTCTCTTTACAAAAGGTGCTAATAGCCCATATTCACGTCCTTCACGACTTCACAGGCGAGGCATCCAAGTTTCCAAAGGAAGGCTCTCAGTTTAAATAGAAGCAGACAGATGCTCCTATCGGCCTCAACCTGATCCTCCACTGGCATGCATTCTTAATTTAGCAGTTAATGCCCTTCATTTATTAATGGGCTGCTGACAGAAAAATTACCCCTGATGCTGAACTGAATTTGTTTGAAACTTTGACAGATTCTCAGGGTAGATGTCTTCTTTTTTTTAAGCCGATCAGACTGACAGTCATCAGTCATAATTCACACAACATCTCCTTTAAGGAGAAGTCCTTTGGGAATTAGTCAGTATCCAAGTTGTTCAAGGTGACTCAATGTTTTATGGAGAAGTAAGTACCAGGAAAAATTGATGCAACATAGGCTGAATAATAAACCAATAACTCATTGTACTCACTGTATCAGATTTGGTTATTTTTTTCTATTGATAACACTTGGTGACCTCAAACACACCAAGATTTCACACCAGATTTCTCCTTTAATGTACTGTGGTAGATCCAGCTGTATTCATGACATACTCAAAAAGCCCAAGAATAAAATCTAGGCATCAGGTCACTTCAACCAGTCCTGGCCTCAAAGCAGGTGTCACATACGCAGAATCTGCTGACGGGACTGTTTCTTATTCCTCCTGTCAGCCCCCTATTCCTCCTCTCCTCTGCCACCCCTGGAAATGGTCCGACCCAACCTTGTCACACACACACACACCCTCTCTCACTGTATCATTTTTCCTCTCATCCACCCACTCCTTTGTTTTTTTTTTTACACCTGCTTCTCCTTGTTCCCTTGGAAACCGTGCAAGAAGGGCACTTTGACATCAGGAAGGATCTATTTCACACCTGACAGTCAAGGTTTGGAGTGGAGGGTGGAGACAGAGAATGGTCCCCACACCTGGCTCATCCTCAACCCAGACCTGCACCATTTTCACCTCACAGCACTACGCTGTGAATCGAAGTGCCTGGATTTAAGTTTGCTGCTGTTAGGTTGAAATACCCTTCATGCAAATGATGCTTTAAAAAATGGGTGATTTTTTAATGGGATAATATTTTTGATACCATCACTTTTATTTTAAAAAATGGGAAGTTGAATTTGAAAAATTCTGTTCCCTTTGCAAATTACTATAACTGTATTCAGAAATAGTTTTTAGAGATTAGACTACTATATGTGTATTTGTAGGCAGGGCACTTTTAAGGCGTCTGGGAACATTTTCATCCATTTGATGCCTCTGTTTTCATATCTAGAAGTGGTCACATGGCAGTCATTTAATGACCAATTGAATTTTAGTGAATTTCCATCCTACTGTAAGATATGCTTTGAAGAGTCAGTTGGTTCATTTTTGTGGGTAGATCATTTCAGGCAAGAAACTTTTTGTCTGTGAAAGGAGAGGCAATTTGGGGTACTGCAATTTGCTGTAAATTGGTGCAAAGAATTTTGATGGAAGGCCGTACTGATGTCAGATCAGAGAGCTCTGCAGATGCCAGGCTCATTCTGACATCTGTTCTCAGACAAGGAAATGCACTTCTCATACCCGATATCACTCAATTTGTTTGTAGACAAATGTCATCACAGTAATTGCTACCTGGCTGTCATCAGCAAAAGGCATTGCATTTTTCATGATCCAAGCCGAGGTTAGTCATTGCATGTGTTCTGACCTGGATCCTTACATCACTTAAATTATTCACCCCAAGATGAGTGGAAGAAAAGAAGCTTTTCAAATAGAATGAAAAGGTTTTGTCCTCCCACAGACGCTCCAGTGCTACATAGCTTCTCAGTGAGTCTATTGTCTCTAACTCTGGTTCTTTGTGATCTGGAGATCACTGTGTTCTGTGCAAGAGCCTTTAACTATGCTCATCTTCCTCTGCCAGGGTTGGCCACATTGATGCACCTGAGTGCTCTCCAGAAAGGGGACAAAAAAGAGCTTTTTCCGCTGCTGAAGAGAGAGGAAGAGGAAGCACTATTGTTTTTTTGATTGTCGGATTATGCTGACAATTGATGTTAACTAGTCACAGTGTCATTCCAGACAATGGTGCAAAAAGATGTGTGTGGGAGGGTATATTTGTGTGTGTGTGTGTGTGTGTGGCAGAGAGGATGCTAAGGGACATTGTGTGAAGTCTACAGTACAGCAGCTGGCACATGTGAAAGGGCAGGTCCTTACTATACCCTCAATTATGTTGCCTCCAGTTGCCTCAGGAACTTGACAGGATCAAGTGGCTCATTGGAGGGGTAAAGCATTGTGTGAAAGAAGAATTTCATTACGGGGTACACAGGGCACTCACAGCCCTCAGGCACAGCAAACACTGTCAAAAAGAAAAACAAAAACAGCAAGTGCGTTATGAACCAGAGGACATCCATATACCCTCTTGGGCTTTATTAGGAGGAGGGGCATATTGGGGCCCAGGCGTATGTGTACGTAGCCTCCTTTGAACCTTTAGCTGCCATGTAAGTGTGTAGTTAGTCGCAAGATGATACAAGTAGATGAAGATGATACAGTAGGATGAAGGTAACCAGATTGATTAACCAGATTTGTTTTAAAATGAATGGTTTGAATGTATGGTCATGAGCATTGTACTTAGATCAGAAACATACCCCTTCCTGCGATAGGTGCTGAATAGGCGGTTCTTTTCCTGCCCTGGTCACCTTTTGCAACTGCAACATTTTGTGACTGAAGTTCTTTGTCAGAATTGATTCACAAAGAAATCATTCACAGCCTTTCAAAAAGAAACGATTCAAAGCCTTTAGCTGTATAAACATATTTGTAGTGTGCCTTGCCAGCATATGGAAACAGTGTGGATGTGGGCGGCTGTTCGTGAACTGAACAGCTTTGAGTCTGATGGTTTTTCTATTCAGCTGGCAACCATATACATGTGTCCCCAGTTTTAGACTGCTTGGCAGCATATTTTGTAGCATATGATCCTCTCCTAAAATATCTTCCATTCCCCAAACACCTTTATTTTTATTTGTGTGTGTGTCTTCCTTTCAGTGTAAATGTAACATGGTTGATGTTATGCAGGAGATTTGTGATGTTCCATGAGCTGGGAGAACATGAGTTTCCATCCAAGCATGGATGATGAGCTGTAGAAAAGCCTGTTAGTCTGAAGGCTGCTCTCGGTTCATAATTATGGATAGTGGTTTGGTGAAAATAGTGGTAAATGAAGCGCAGGTTCTTTCAAACCAATTTGGAGGAAGAAAAACAACGCATAAATATAGCCTTCTTGCTAAAGTGCATTTGGAACTCTGATATATGAATACTGCGTAGCCTGCCCTTGGTCAAAAAGTTAACTAGATCAACCAACTCAGCTACAGTTTGTCCGATCAACGCCGAGAATAAAGGGCATACATTTCTCTACAACGTGTCAACATTATTTTCAGTATAGGTATTTCTGATTCGTCTATCGACATGAAATTTTGATCTGAGATTGGTAACCCAAGAAATCCAAACAAAAAATATAACACACAAAGAAAAAGCACTAAACCATGGCCTGAATCAGTCATTTGAAGGCCAAGTTAGTACTTTTTGGACAGCCTCAAAGGTTTTTTTTTATATTGAAGCGCGTCATAAAAATGTTTCATGGTGGCAATGACAAAGGAGTCTCCCGAGACATCTGCAACTTTATCGTTGCGAATAAATATAAATCCAGCTGTTCACAGATGTGTTTCTACATCTCAGACGCCTCCAGTAAGCGCTACTGGGACCATCTTCAGCCTGTGGAGCATGACTCTGCAATCAACTGACAGTGTAGACTTAGAACCTGGTAGACTTACCTCTACAGTATTACTCAACCCTGTTTGCTGTAAAGAATCATTTTAAATACCCTCAACACAGCCACAGAGTGTTAGACTTCAACACCACAAATACTCTTTAATTACAGAATTACGCTGTTTTTTTAATGATTATACCTGCTAAATCAAATATCTGCTATTTAACAGTCTTTGAAATTAATGTAACTGATCACTGTTACTTTCACTTTGTAATTAAGTTATTGTATAACACAATAATTTTTTGAGTGGTCATTGGATCTTCACCCTTGGAGTTTTTTGCCATTAGTCAATCTTCTGGTTACCTTTGTAACAAAATACAGGGGTACATTTATATGTAGAGATGAGAGGCATAACTGCTTTTACTGTTAGATATCTAGTCAAAAGAAATATCAATAGGCCTACTGAAAAAAAAACGTTTTTAGTGATGTACAGTATGGTCACGTACAGAACCATCTCAATCTCCGTGCTTGAAGAACAACTAATCAGGTTTCATAAATGGTTTGTTATTTTATGTGGCCATGGATGAAGAACTTAATGTGTTGTGCCATTTATGTGTTGTGCTTGAACTGGAGAAGTTCTCCTGCCTGTGTGACTCTGTAAGACACTGTGGATATTTACTGGAGTCCGTTAATGAGCCTATCACACAGGACTTAATGATCCCATTTAATTATGCGATTAAAGCTGTTAGGCCCCTCCATCATTGACTCGTAAACCTTTTCTCTGAAGTCACCTTGAAAGTAGACAAGCAGATATCAATAATAAGCCAACACTTCTCTCTACAATGTTGATGTAGTTGTTTGTCATGCTGAAATATAAAAAAAAAACTACTTTTGTCTCTTCTTCACCAAAAGCCACCATACACACATCTTAAACAACAAGTGTCATTAGTTGCAGCTCATCGACACAAACACACATGCACACACACACACAAGAGCACACAAAAGCACACTCATGCACAGGCCATTAAAATGGCCATGGAGTGGTGCATTGAAATGGCACAGTGCACACTGATTGCCTGTCGATATCTGCAGTGACAATTAAGTGCAGCCCGTGTCCAACCTTTGTTTTTGCGAGTCTCGCCTCTCATCTCCCATTCCCAGGCAGAGAGTGGAGGCCAACTGCTCAGACTAGAGGCCTCCTACCCTGTGACCAGCGCTCATGGAACTCCTCCAAGGAGCCAGACATTGTGCTGCCTTATGATGCCTTCCTCTCGAACATCCAGTGCACAGCGTGCTCAAAGAGTCAAGCTGGCTCGCCAATTAAAGGACACATGTGTGTGTGCTCACAAGCTGCCGTGTAGACCAGACAACAAATAAGATGAAATGACTGTGATATTTATGGGTTATGTGCCTCCAGGTTATGTACTTAGTTTAGCTCTGTGAATGAGATACAGTAGATCTCATCTGTCTGGAAGTTGATTGGGCGAGAGGGCCTATTAAAAAGCAACGACATCCTGTTCCCAGGCAACTCCGCAAGCACTGGTTAATTGTTTTGAAACAACAACTAAGCACTGCAATTTTCTCTGTCTCTGTAATGGACAAAAACCCACCCAAAAGAGAAGCTGCTCTTTTGATGGACGTGCAATGCTGTTTTTTGAGATGGAAGTCATCTCAAATGTGAGGAGGAAGACGCTTGAGTTGAGACTGATGTATCAGCTAGTTACTGTAGGTCTGTTCAGTGCCATCTGATCACAGCAACATGAAGTGAAAACTAAAGAAGATTATCTGTTTCACACCACAGGCTTTTATCAAACTTTTGTATCCTGTTCTCTTTCTATAGCTAGAGTCATAGAGTATTTTGAGATATGTGTTCACCAAAACCACACAATTGTATTGCAAACAACTAAGTCTCTTAGTGTGCAACTGTGTTTTTAGGAAAAGTGCCTATATGGTCTATGTTGTGGTGTTGATATTACAAAATACAAAATAAGAACAAAATATGTCTGTGATTTGGGTGAAACTCAAAAATGTACACCAAAAATGTTCTTTCAAGTTGATGTATAGAGACCCTGATAACCACTCTACCAATATAGCTGCCTTTATTTTTTATTTTTATTTATTTTTTTCTGCACATGCAGAAATGCAGTTTATCATTGAAACGTCATAGTTTTGTCCCTCTTGACTTCTTCCAGGCTCCTCTGGCCATGAGCTGATTTGCCCTAAAATAGTACAGCACAGTTCTGTTTCTCCTGCTTAGATGAGCTGATCCAGGGCCCCCCCACCCCCTCCCCTCCCTTCTCCCTCTGCCCTCACCTGACCCACCATTGCCCCCTCAAGTCACAGCTTATCTGGTGGACAAGATGGAGTTCAAAAATGAAGAATTCCATCCCCTTGTCCCTGCGAGAAACTGTTCATCTGAAGCTTGTTGTGCACATTTCCAACTGTGATTAGTCTGTTATGTCAGATCCTCAGAACTTTTCTTTCTCTGAAATGAAATATTTAGCTGGAATAGAAAAATAATGTTTACCCGGGCATTAGGCCTTTTGCTTTTTATTTTTAGACTTTGTAAATCTTCTTATAGATGAAAAATGCAGCAACTCTCTTGGCAAGCTTTTTGAGGGGAAATATTGTTTCTGTTTTTGGGACTTTTTTCAGGTCTTTGTCACATTGAGGCAATGTGCATTCTGTTGCCTTATCCTGAACAACCTGTTAGTGATGGAAATAGTTCTTTGTTATCAGCATTTGAAAGCTGGAGTACATGTTTGCATTACACAGCTCTTCTGTAGAGGGGTGTGCAGAGTGTGTAAGAAACAGAGTGAGAAGGAGGGGCCAGACCAAACTATGACACAGCAAAAAAGTTTTTTTTTTAATACTTTGGTTTTAGAATTGAATTGTGTCACCAGCCATGTGGAAGTGTCACATCAAAGTTAGCATCACAATCTGCTAGACAAGGGTTGTTCAGTTAATCACTTTGTCATTTTTAATGGCTTTTAACATTGTCAATATGCCTAGATGTGGAGTAAATTCAACTGATTGGTTGTCTGCAGTCTTCAAAGAGTCTTGGGAAGGTATTCTTTTATGACGCATGTCATTATGTGTGAGCACTGTATGCTGATGACAGTCTGTTTGTGTGTGTTGGAGCAGGAGCTGGTGGGGAGCAGTCCGCCACAGAGGAACTGGAAAGGCATCGCCATCGCCCTCCTGGTCATCCTCTTCATCTGCTCTCTCATCGTCACCTCCGTCATCCTGCTGACCCCAAGTATGACCAACACACACACACACACACACACTTATTCAAACGTGGGACACGTTTTATTTTGTAAACTTGTAAAGCCATAACAATAGCTCAGGTGGCTAGATTGGAAAGAGTGGGCATGAGACATCAGTGCAGGATTAATGTCTCCCAGTTTAAAATGCAAGAATGTACAGTATGCTTCAGCACGCATTCCAGTACTCTCTCAGGTTCTCTCTCAG
>JAGFZM010000982.1:0-33955 GCA_017657215.1 Limnothrissa miodon
AATTAAGTCTGATAGGAGACATGGCATCAGCAGGATTCAGCCTACACTCTAGATTTCCCATTGAAAATGTATAGGGTGAAATTTTTAATAGTTTTTAAGAAATAGATTAAAAAGTTTTAAAGTTATAAAGATGAAAAATACATAGCACACCTGGCATGAGAGAGACCTACGAAACGAAGTTTTAACCAAGTTTTTAGGTTAAGCGGTTCGGGCTGAATTAAAGTTGTTGAAGATAATAAGAATAAGAAGAACAGAAGAACAATAGTTTGCATTTTCATGCAAACTAATAAGAAGAAAAGGAATAACAATAGTTTGCATTTTCATGCAAACTAATAAGAATAAGAATAAGAAGAACAGAATAACAATAGTTTGCATTTTCATGCAAACTAATGAAAAGGGAATGACAATTAAAAGTAGAAAGAAGCTTTTATCTGTGCAAGAGTGTTCCAACACATTATGTAATAACACCACATTATCTAATAACCTGATAAAATGTAATATAATTTACAAGTTAAGTACAAATGTTGTAATAATATGCAGCATTTTGTAATTAACTGCATGGACATGATATGTAATACATTTTTCTGCATTTTGTAAAAGGTAATTACATATTGCAGGGGCAATAACCACCCAAAATTGATACATTAAATAATTTGAAAGCTACAATATTAGTTTTTTTATTGTTAATTTTTAAAAGCTGTAGGCTCATGACTCTCATGACTTTCAAAGCTACAATTAAGCCAGACAGCTACAACTTGCCTGGAGTGGTAAGAGAGTCAAAATTCTTAGTACCACCACTGGACATTACAGGATGTAATGTATTAAAGGCCCAATGAAATACGTCTTAATACTGATGCAGGCAAAACATCTGTCTTGGTGTTTCAAGACCTCAGCGCTGCTTTTGATACTGTTGATCACAATATACTGCTACATCGACTTGAACACTGGTTTGGGTTTTCTCATATAGTTCTCAAATGGTTAAAATCATACTTACAAGTTTCTTTGTTGCCATGGGCAACACCTATGTCACTGACCATTGCTATTTAACCTTTACTGTACATGCTCCCACTCTTATCATATCTATGCTGATTACACTTTGCTTTGTCACCTAATGACTTTGTCCCCCTTGAATGTCTCTATCAATGCTTGGACCAAATTAACAACTGGATGTCACACAATTTCCTCCAGCTTAACACAGACAAAACTGAAGTAATTATTTTTGGAAAGAAGGAGTCAATGCTCAAAATTTCCTTTGTCCTTGAAACTAAAGGGCTTAAAGCAAAAGAGTCTGTTAAAATGTCAAAGGGCTTAAAGCAAAGGGCTTATTTTCTGTCCGTTATTAACTTTTTATTCTTTTTAACTTTTTACTCTTTCCTTTAATCTTATTTGTTTGTTTTCTTACTTTATTTTATCCACTATGTTTTTATTTTTAACTTTGTAAAGCACATTGAACTGCCTACTTTGTGTATGAAATGCACTATATAAATAAACTTGCCTTGCCTTGCCACACACATCTTTGCATCTCAAGGGTCAAGGCCCAGTTTCCCAAAACCTTCTTAAGTAGTTCTTAAGTTATACCTTAACCTCTCTTTTACGACACGATTCCCAATGTCTTTGTGACTAAGTAGACTACTGTACGTAGATTTTATGTACTGTAAGTCACACATTCATAAGGTTGGTCTGGACCATCATTAAGCTTATGTTCAGATAGTTTTTAGTTCGATCAGCCTTAATTTAATTTTTGTTTTAATTTGTGTACTTACTGCCATGGAAAATCCGACATGGTTGTGTTGCATATGTTGCAGCAGTTAGTGTTAGTAGTGTTGAGTAATAGGGTAAGTAGGGTGAGTAGGGTAAGTAAGTAGTAAGCAGGTTTTTAAAGACGGCAGATGGTTGATAGTTGAGAAAAATAATTTAAAATTAGAAAAAGTAATCCAAGTGATAAGTAATAAAATGTAACTAGATACATTAGTTGCTGAAATTAAAACTATTAAATTTTAATAACTACATAAAAAACTTTTCCAACTCTGTATTCTGTAGAACTAGCCTGGCTTGCGCGACAAAGCTCATGGGAGCTTAGTCTGGCCATCCTACATTACTAAACGTCTTCTGGGAGGCGGGCTTAACCTCAGATGCCTCTGTATACTACTTGACGAATCTACAACCAATCAGACCACTCATTCCGATGACGTATGCGTAAGCTCGTTTCTCATTGGCACCCACAGATTTGGGAAAAATAATCTAAATCTAAAACGGCCGCGAAATTGAATGTAGCGTCACAGGAAGGGCCCAGGCTACTGTAGAACATATCTATATACAGTACACAGTATATTGAACATGTTGTATTATACTAGATATAAAAATTTTCATTCATGCAGTTTATTAAAAAATGTGGAAATTATTGTATAATCGATTAAAAATTCCATACACTTTGTCAGAGTATTATATAACGCAATGATATTACATAATGTAACAGGGAGGGTGGTAAGGAACATGACACACAGGTATAATGAAATGTGAAGGAATGAACAACAGAGGGATAGAGAAGAGATGAAGGTAAGATACTAGATGGCTAGGGAGGAGGAGGTGGTGGAAGAAAGCAAGAGGAGGAAGAAAGGAAGGGATGAGAACATGGGGGAGGAGGTGAGTAGAGGAAGAGAGAGAAGGACTCACCCAATCGCTTGTTCAAAAACAAGTCTCATGGCTGAGAAAGATTCTAATCAGGTTACACTCAGAAATAGTGTGTGTGCCTCTGTGTGTGTGCCTCTCTCTCTCTCTCTCTGTGTGTGTGTGTGTGTGTGTGTGTGTGCGTGTGCACATCCATACGCAAATGCAGTTGCATTGTCCATTCCTATTCCATCAGGGTAAAGGCACTACAAGTGCTCAGTTGGGCGGCTATTTTCAAGGGGAGTAGCAATTTAGTTAGCTGTGACAATAACAATACATCAAAGGAACTGAATCCATTTCACCACAAAGCCCAAACCACAGCCAACAGCCAGTAGCCTACTGGAAATATGTATGTTTGTGTGTGAGATTTTCGTGTGAAGGAATTCCATGTGAAGGAGTTATTTTGTGTGCCTGTGTGTGTGTGTGTGTGTGTGTCCAGCTGCAACCTAAACACTCTTTAATGGCCCTTTTCCATTGACCAGCAGCAGCTTGATTCAGATGAACTCTACTCACTTTTTCCTGCTTTTCCATTACTAAAAATTGGTAGCTGGTTCCATTTCTTCTCAAGGCTCCTATTCAAATAAACTGATACTACAGACAGTTTGAAACGGTTGCAACCACTGTTATTCACATTATGCAGTGGGGAACAAATCATCCGAAACCAAATTGCATGGTAAAATAATTAAGTAAATTCTGTGAAAAACTGACCTTATACATAAATAGACCCTGACACAAACACAGGCACACTAACGAACACACACACACATTTACATACTCCAGGGGAACTGACCACGGCTGGTGTAGAACCCGCTACATTCCTTGGTCACAAGGCATGTTTATTGCGACATGCGCAATGTGAAAGCAAGCCGTGCTATCTCCCTGAAAGCCAAGTTATCTGACTCAAAGCCTCCTTCAAGCTGGGAATGGGGTTAAAAAAGTAGTAAAGTTGCACAGGATTGCCAGCAGAGAGAGCTTCACAGAGCCTTAAATACTCAAAAAGCATAATCCCTTCTGTAGAAGGCCAAACAAATCTTTAGCCAAGGAATCTGTTGGTGGCCTATGTCTATACCAAATACTGGTTATGGTAGCCTTGTTTGTGGTTGTTTATAGAAAAGGCTAGACCCCATAAAATAAGTACATTTTTTGTCCAATGCAAATATATGCAGTGGGGTGGCATTTGATGCTATGAGAACATAATGTGTGCAAGCTACAACATTGTGCACACATGCTAAATTTGGGTAGTAATCAGGGGATAAAGTCTCAGAAAGACTGAGTGTAAGACAGAGGGGGTGAAGATATGGAAAAGGAATTTTTTAGAGCGAGATAGGGGGGGAGAGTATAAGTGCATTTCTAAAGGTATTTTTTTGAAGAAGAATGTTTTTGTGGATTGAAACACGAGACATTGGTAACATAAGTGTCTTCTACTTTATAAGTAATATGAAGCCCTGGAAGTCTGATTGCATGAATAAAAACACCATGCTGTAGTTCTTTTAGAAAGGAGGAACTGAAACTGCCGGCAATATGTTTTTTTTTTCCTGATCTCACCAAAAACACAAAAGATAAGACCTGCTACAAGGTGTGTAAGATAAAAGACATCTTTATGGAAGACTAAAGGCATTCTGTCCTAATAAAAATGAAATTTTTGCTTTATTGACAATATTCAACCCTGATTTAATTCCTTTGAAATTGTTTTCGAAGAAATCTATTAAAGGTACTGTAACACTTTTCAGCAGGGTAAAATTACTGCCATAATTGAATATCGTATTTCCTGAAATGATGGCCCGGGGCCTTTACTTAGGCTTTAATAAAAGGCAGGCCCTTACTTCTTATTGGCCCAGTAGACAGAGCATGCTATTGTGCTGCACTGTTTAATTACAGTACGCTACATGTAATCTATGTTTTTGTATGATTCTTTCTTCTATTATGATCAATTACAATATGCTATGCCTATTGAATTACTTGGTACCTGTGCTGCTTGAGCGCATCTTTTCCAGAAGCACAGAGCTGCCCCTCACTGAAGCAAAGAATGAAGTCGTCTTCATTTCTATCAAGTTTCAGTGACAGTTCAGATACTTTAAATGACTTTCGTATCATATCTATGATTTAGCCTTATATCAAATTTTCTTCTGGGAGCCATAGTTTATGCTAAAGTTTGCTGTGTCGCCTCTGTGGCTTAATGTTAATGATACCAAAATGGCTTGAATGCTGAACAATAACTTGCACCTATGTAGGAAAACTTTTTACTTGCCACCAACTGTGTCTGCATACTGTAAAACATGTTGGAAATAGCACCTTTTAAGGTCACAGTAATATTAGTCACTTTTGATATTTGATATTAGATAGGCTAGTTTATTTTTCCTCTGGTATAAGCATGGCGTTTCTTCCATGCATTTGCCAAATGTCTTCATTTTTTGGCCCAGCTTTTAAATGCACATAGCGGCCACGCCCTGGCCATTAATCCAGGCACGATTATTAACCTAGGCTGAGCATTCCTAGATCAACAAAAGTTCCCACACCAGAAGATATTATTTTTTAGATTCAAAGGTGAGTTCATGGTTAAAAATTATTTGACCAGTAGGTAAGCCTAAACATAATCAGAAGAAAATTGGCATCGTGAAAAATATCAACAGCTTGGGCATCATGTACAAACATGAAAGTTGTCTTGCTGTCAATGCAATAACATCATCAACAACAAAAACACATCTAAAAATTGACTGTGGAAGCATTTTAACCAGGATTACTCTTAAAATTGAGAGTTAAGAGAATGTAAACACAACCACTGCCAATTATCCTAAATAGCAGGCAAGGCCAAGCAAGATATCCAACATCAACAACAACAACAGATTAAAAACAAAGATGGCAAAACTTAAAAAATAGTGACATAGTGATTATCACACATTGTTCCTGTGAGAAAACACTATTGCAAATAGCATACTATCAGTCATAAAGCTTACTACAGCTAGCCTCTGCTGCTTTGGTGAGGCACTGGCAAAGCACCTGGCACAAAGGATCCTGTAGTCTGGCTTCCCGATTGCAAAGTGTATAGCAACAGTCAGATATTTAAACCATAACTTATTGACAGAGATTAGATGAGATAGAATTATTGATGGTCAACAAGTGTGGAGGCACTCAGCATGTTAATTATCTACTTTATATAGTTGATTTTCCAAAATGTCATTCATTTTCTAATAGGACATTGTTATTGGGAGACGGAATGTTCAAAATGCTAATTTGCTTCAAATGATGGTTGTACCTTGACAACACTAGAAAGTCATACCATTCTTCACATGTCTGGTTCAATAGCACCATAGGGAGCCTAAGTCTCCACCCCTTCCGGTCGGCCCATGGGACCTAAGACCGAAAAAAAAATGAATGGTAGTGGAAGGAGAGATAAAAATTCTTTTCTTTACCTTATGTCCTGAATCACACATATGATGTACCCGAATTTAAGTAATAACTAATGGTGTGACTTTCGACTGTATTTGTTATGTAATTTGTGAATTATTTGTTTGTAAAACAACATAATTATTATTGGACTAGAATTCGCCAGTTGCAAATCGGACATCACAGCATAATTTCTCCCTGCACACTTTTAATCACCGTACGTTTCCCCATCAAAATGTCGATATGTCTTGACGTTACCACAACGCAAATGCTGGTTGCTCTTTCTAACGATTTCCAGTTGACAAGAAAATGAGAAGAAAGTGGATAAAACTTTACGGGAGTGGTGGCTAAGGTAAACAATAGCTAACATTAGCTGACACCCATGCTATATACAGTCTATGGCTGATACCGTTAAACAGGCTAATGTTACTATGTTGACGTAAATGTTATGAGACAAGCGATGTAGTCCGCTACCTGGTCTAACACAAAAGCTAAAGTAACTTTTGCTGCATTTCGAAATGTAGTGCTGTCTCAACGTCAATGTGCATCTTTAAAATTCACAGACATTATATGTGACATCCATAGCACATTTCAAACGGGATCGGAAAATAGCTTTTATCTCTCCATTGACCGTCATTCATATTTTTTGACATCTTAGGTCCCATGCTGCGGAAGTAGATAGGCGTGACATCGGCTCCCTATTGACACCTGATTCTGGAAGTAGGCTACACAGTAAAAATGTGGGTTGGATATGATCAACTTGTATTTACTTATGTTTCAGTAAGAAGGAGTTAAAGTAAGTTGTCATGTATGAGCAAATTACCCATTCTACAGTATAATCTACAGATCTATAATTACGTCTTGTTTTCTACAAAATGCCATGATTCGTGTTAAGTTTGACATGGTATTGTCATGTTTCCATCACTATATCCCCTGAGGTGGAATGAACCTGCGCATCAAGAATCCTCTGTATGCACACAGGGTTCTTGCAGGTTTCAGTTAGTTAAATTTAAGACCTTTTTAAGACCTTTTTAGACCATTATGTTAGAAAATTAAGACCAACACAACACATTGATCAAAACATTCATATGATCCCAGATTTCATTTTTATTGATGAACAAGCTGGCCAAGCACGGGACTCCAGTGCCTTTACGCCCTTACTACGCCTTTACTAACTGTAGATTCTTCTTGCGACTTAGTCATGATGCAATTTTTTGTCTAATTGTTGCTTTTAATGTTATTAATTAGTGTTGCCATCACTAATATGTCATATTTTCTCATTACGCTGTAAATTGGCTGTTCTACCTTGCACAAATTGCTACATGTTGTTTTTGGTCTTAATGGTCCACAAAAGTTACATTATATGTCCTATGTAATGTGTTGTCCTAAGTGTGCATTTGCTAGTTGTTAGCATTAGAAAGCAGGTAATGAAATCATTTCTGAGTTACAATTACATCTTTTCCATTCCTCTCCCTTTTTTATAATTTAAGCACATAAAAATAATGAATCTACAAAAATATATATCATTCCAGGGCACATTATTCTGTAGGTTTCAAGTTCTAAGGGAATATAAGTGATTGCAGAAGTAATGAAGTCTAATATAATCCCTCTCATTGCTGACCTAATCTTGCTTCATAATATGAGAACTGCACTCCAAGAAGGAGCCTCCACTCTATTATTAGCTTCTATGGTAATCATGCTAACAATGCTAATGATGCTAACAGTGGTGCTGAGTGGACTTAGCTCATGTAAATTAGTTTATATGCTATGTATGCACACACACACATTTCTCCCATGCATTTCAATGGGGAAAAACGACAAGAAAAACATGAATAACAGACAAATGACAAGAGATATCATAAAGATGAATGTAAGCACAGAGATCGAGATCAGGCTGGACATTTTAGATTTCAAAGGGTGTGTCTCAAAAACCATTAAGGCAAGGCTACAATAGAACACATGAAAACAGGAAATATTACTCATATGATAAGAAATAAGAGGATAGAATAAAAAAAAAACAGATCTACAGGCCGAAGGTGGTGGCTGACCTTCAGACACTTACCCTATCCGCTGCCTCTTGATACTGGAATGTATTTTTTTTTAATCTTTTTGTATTTTAGTCTTGTTTTCGTTTTCTAATAAAACAACTCCATCAGTAATGGAGTGAAAAAGGCAGTCAGGCTTGGTTGCCCCTTAATATAATTAATATAATTCTTTGCCTCCTGAATCACTCAACCAAAACCTCTCTTGTTGTTTGGATAAAGGCCACCAGCAAGGAAAGGTGAGTTGTCTTTTTGAGAGCATTTGTACATGGGAGAAACTAATCTAGCAGGAAAAGAAGTAGGGATCTCAACAGTTATCTCAACTTAACTTTTGGATCGTGTAGTAGCCTCAAAATGCAACAGAATCATACCTGCAAAATATTTTTGCCACATCTGGACAGAAGATGTAGTCTGTCCAGTATTGCAAAAATATTTTTTTTTCTATACATTTTTTTTGCAAACCACAGAAACTAGTACAACTGCAACACTGTAACTATTGGAAAGGTCAGTTTTGGCAGTTTCACATGAATTGTGTGTGATGTCTCTGTTTAAATAACAGTAATGGTCAAATGCATCACTCTCAAAGGGTTAATTTCTTTTTCAAAATATCACCTATATACCGTAGCTAGTTAGACTGAGCTGAGGCTTAAAGCCACTATGTGTAGGATTTATCTTCTATTTATCTTTGTCTTTTATTAAAAATATATTTTTTATTTTAAAAATATAATGTAAAACGATGGTAATTACCTCCATGAATAAATTGTAGTGTTCCCGTAAACTTGGTAATTTCCATTTATATGTAGATGTGGTTGGGTACCAAATGAGAATATCCATTTCTCGCCGTCATTTTCAAAATGAGGACCGTGGGGAGGGCTAAAACATTTTATTCAAACGTGTGTAGTATATCACTTCGCCGATAGATGGAAGAAATTCTCATACGAAAAAAATAAAACTTACACATAGTGGGTTTAAAGTGTGTTGAAATCTGTCTTTTTCAAATGCCAGTGCAGAAATGCAAAATGTTCTTTCATAAAGAGGACAGGAAAGACCTGATAAAAGATGACAGGAAAATTAGGAGTTGCCTTAAATGAAATGCTTTGAATCCAATTGGATAGAATCATGTGCAATTATCAGTGTCTGATGATATTGAATTCATATCCCATTAGTTAGATTCTACTATAAGTAATTTAGAATGCTATTGTGAGACTTTTGCCATCCTTATATAGGCTTTGATCTAAAAAAAAAAAAAAAAAAAAAAAGGATTTCTGGCCTTGAGATCTCATTGCTACAGGCAGTAATCAGGGGCGTGGTCACGGTTTAGGTTCCTTTTGTATTCCATCTGGTAGGTCCAGCTGTAAAGAATTTATTATGGCAATATGTTTTCTTTGTTCCTTTAACCTGTTAAGGCACACCCCTATTTTTCCTATTTAAAAAAAAACGGCATACCCAAATTAAAAGCTTGACAGTTCCTACATAGTTTTACACTCAGGGATGTGCCAAGGTGATCCCAAGGTGCCACCCTCAAGTTTTTTCTAGAAGAATATGTATATTTCTGTGACATATGGACACAGAGTTACAGAGGTTGGAACTAATTTCAAATGTCTATGAACTAACTAAGATATGAAGGTACCATATGATATCAATAAATCTAGGCCCTAACTCCATCTCTCAGCTTGTTACACAAAAAAATTGAAGTCAAAACACCAAAAATATGATTTTTGAATATACAGTGTGATCTGGGTACACCAGGAAATATACAATATGAAAAAGTATTGACCTGCCTCCATCTGCTCCAATCAACTCCACATCCCTTCATTCACAGCAGAGGGAAAGAGGCAGAAAAGACAGAAGAAGTAGAGACAGAAAATCACACACACACACACACACACACACACAGAAAATAAATCACAGAAGAGTGAGAATTACACACATTCATGTTAAAAATGATAGGATGAGGGAAGGAAAAAAAGAAAATGAAATAGAAGAAAGGAAATGGGTGAGAATGAACAGCAGACATCAGAAAGGAAAGTGGGAACAGTGGGATGACAGGGGGACAGATGAGTGTATAATTCCTCTGAGGAGGACAGAGGAGACGAATAAGGCGTGGAGGGGGAAAAAAAAACAGAATTCACATCCAGTGAGTTAAGAGAGAATAGAAGGAATAAAAGGGCAAAGTGAGTTATAGAGAAATCAGAAAGAAAGAAAGGAAGGAAGGAAGACCATTATGCGCTGAAAGTGCTGCATTCTGTTGTCCTCAATTGGTGGGGGTCTGGAGATAGACAGAGACAGCTGCCGACAGATTAGGAGGACGACCACAGGGGCACAGCAGGGTGGGATTAGGAACACATTGCTTTTTCTCTCACACACACACATAAACACACCAGTCTGCCATCTTCTAGTCCTGGGACATTCTGTTGCTTTGTTTCTTTTGTTTCTTCTGATAAAGCTCTCCATTTCTCTTTTTCTCTATGTTGTTCTTTCTCCACACTGTGTGTGCTGCCCCTACAAGCTGGATGCAGCCATCCCCATGGCCACAGGTCTTGTCACTATCTGATTACTGTACAAGTGGAGCTCACTCAGTGTCCAAGAGTGCCACATTCTCTCCCTCTTGTTCCGTTCTTCTCTTTCATACTGTACATACATGTACTGTGTGTGTGTGTGTGTGTGTGTGTGTGTGTGTGTCTGTCTGCAACTACAAATGTTTAGAGAAATGACACAATTACTGAGAATAGATAATATCAAATAACATTTTATTGTATTCAGATATTTGGCAAACGATTTTATCTGAAAATTACTAATTGTTAACTGTTTCATTTAGAGCAACTTAGGGCTAAGTGCAGTGTCAGCCTGGATTCAAACTCATACTTTTCAACCCTCATGCTTGCCAGTGACACAGACACCTTCGCCAATGTTTAGGATTTATATCTCTGCTTCGGAGTCACTGCAATGCGTGGCAATTCACTACCACAACACTAAGGGGCGTTGGATTGTTCTTGGAACGGTTATCGTACATGGAGTGTTGTGGAGAGACTCTCAAGGCACGGTAGTTGTTACAGCAGTTACGGTACAGTGATAATTAAAGCCATATAGTTATTGTTTAGAAAGACTGGAGTAGCAGCACTACACTGGTAAGTTATAGATGTATATAACACAATACGAAGGAAAACCTCAAACCTATAAACTATTGTTTGCACAAACTGTAAGCAAGGGGTGCCACGAATGTTTTAAAACGATTCGCTTGCTAGCTAGCTCTTGTTAACAAATACTTATGTTAAAGTAAGTCTTAAATCCAAAATTAGACTCCAACATTATATACGTCTTCCTATGTAAAGCAGACCAAATACAACTCTCAGGGTCTGTGTTGTCTGTCTGCGTCGCTTCGACGCGTAGTTAAGTTTTTTTTAAAGTGCACCAAAGGCAATGCAGAGCTTCAGCGAAAGTGCGTAGAGCTACTGCATCGTGTCAACGTCGCTGCGAGATGCAGAAGTACAATTCTAGCTTCAGGGGGCAATGAGAAATACAAGAAAAAATAGGAAATGGCAGAATCAGAGTCAGCTTGCAGACCAGTAGATCAATAATAGGGCTACTTTCTGTCTGGCTTAAAACTGTTTCAAAAGAAATTAGATATGCAGAAGGCAGGTCTGAGATAAGTGGCAATTTTTTCGCCTTCATTGTTCGGTTGAAGGCAACCCCAGTGTATTAAATTTCAGCATATGATGAATACTATGACAAAATAGGCGTAACTGAAGCACAATGACAAACATAAACACACTACACAACACACACACAAAAAAAACAGACACACGCACACACATAAATTGCATGTCTCAGTGCTTATCCTATACACACTGCACATTTACACTCTGCACATCCCTCACTCACATAAAAGCAAACACAAACACAGACACTCACACACAAAACCTCTTTCTTTCTCTTACACACACACACACACACAAACAGACACACACACACACCAGAGAATTGCACTGAAGAGTGTGTACTGTACAGTACTGCTGCAGTACTTCTATTCATTTATCATCCTACCATCAGCCAGGCCAAAGAGCTGTTCTCATCCTCCACCTTTTCAATTTCTTTACACTTTCTTCCAGTGCCCTTCATTCCCCGTCTCTCTCTCTCTCTCACACACACACACACACACCAGAGACACATACATACACACATAGACACACACACAGGTACATCTGCACATATACAAACTAACTCACATGGCTGTGCACTCACACACATGCAGAGTAAAAAAAATTACCTGGTATCTGGGTTTGTGACAGAAGTGAAAACTAAGCAATAAAATCATGACGAACAGCCAATTTCACAGAACATTTCAAGAACCCACAGACTAAAAATGCGAAAGATGACTGCCACTCAGACTTTACTGCCACAGATTTTAGCCTGACCTCAAAATACCCCCCCCCCCCCCCCCCTCCCCAACACGCACACTCACACTCAAACCCACCACCGTCATCTAGTACATTAACATGACTAAATTACACCTGTCACAAAACACACACACACATACGCACACTCATTAAGGCTACTTCCTGATCTGTGAGGGGCAACGGGGAACAAAAAAAATCCCCAAACAGATTAAAATGACAACACCATCACACAGAGCACCCTGACAGCACAAGGATGCACACACACACAACCACATACACTCACACACACACACACACCCCCCTCTGCTCCATCCATCCGGCATCTTTCTCCTTAATTACCACTGCAATCCTGTTTTGGTGGTGGTGGTGTGCGTTTGTGTGTGTGGACGGCTGGACGTTCAGAGCCTGTTATTTACGGGATTAATTTGAGCGTATTAATGCAGATGGGACATGACCACTCTCAGAGTTCATTTCACAGCAGAGCAGAACACAGTGCTGAGGCCTGCACTTCACGGCTGGTGTGTGTGTGTGTGTGTGTGTGTGTATGTGTGGCCGGGAGGGTTGTGGACTGAGCTTTTGGGAGCTTAATGGACATTAGTGGAGGAGATGGTGACCCTGACAAAATTAACTTTGGTGTAAACACAACATCAATCAGAGAGGGAGAGGAGCCACACACACACACAAACACACACACACACACACACACACACAGGCGTATGTGTGCAGTTGCTAAAAGTCTCAAAGCAGAGCGAAACAACTGTGGCGTCACAGTAACAAGGTGAGTTTAACACTCCCGGTCCCTGTATAGAGTCTATGTTGTTCTCTGCTGGTGTGTGTTAGTGTGTGTTTGTATGTGCATATCTGCTGGTAAGTGTTATATGGCTACACATTCTTCGCATCTGCATAGTAAAACACATGTGACCAAATGAGGACATTTGTGTGTATTACTGTGTACTGCAATAAAAGCAAAATCTAAAGAAAGAAAGCAAGAGAGAAGAAAAAAGAATTACAGTACTAATATAATTACTGATGTCCTTCTCCAGGTGGAGGACGCTTTACTTTGCCTCAGTGTCAACAGGACATCTGACATCAATCTGAGCTGTTCACATCAGGCCCTCTCCACCATGACTCATGTTCTCACTGATAGGACACCTGGCCTGGGCCAACAGTGACAGACAGCCCAATCACCCTCCAGCAGTCATCCACCTCAACAGATGAGAACCCTTCTCATTTGTACCAGCAAGGCGAAACACTAATCAAACACAGTGACACACACACACACACAGACATTCAGACGTGTGGTCAGGAACCTACACAAAAGATGTGTTTGAAGTTATTGAGGAGACCGACCTCTGTCCGTAGCTGGCCTCCTTGCGGCGGCAATGCAGGGTCACAACCCTGTGCCCCTCACTGCGGACGTCCTGGCTCACCATCCACAGGGTGGGGTTGCTTGGACGTGCCCCCAGAAAGGCAAAACCTTCTTTTAACTTCACCCTGACACAGGGAACAATAGAGAAAACGGGAAGAAAAAATAAAGTTTTATTATTATTATTATTATCATTATTGTTGTTGTTGTTGTTGTTTTTATTATTATTACTATTATTATGTTGTTGATTCAGAATGCCATAGATCCTTAGATTCTAACCCACGACAGTAGAGTTATGAGCCTATACAGCACAAACATTATCATGGCCCATTTTCACTCACAGGTATTTTAGGTAATGGGGCGCTATTAAACTACAAAACACCTTTCATAGCAAATCACCCTTTCAGTGCTGTTCACACAACCTCTGCCTCAATGCTCACGACTATTGCCATTAAATACAATAACATGGCCATGATGGCTGCTGATCATTTGTAACACCTGCAGGAAAAAAAGATGATGAGCCCAATGTCTCAGGTGTGTGTGTGTGTGTGTGTATGTGCGCGCGCGCGTGTGTGTGTAGGTGCTATTGATATACCATATGCCACAAAAATACACTGCACTGGGGATAACATAGGGACTCAATGACATTCATTGCCACATGTATCATTAAGCTCCCTCAGCAAAATAGCAGGCTGGTATGAAGCTGGAAGTGAAATGCAGAGGATATGTGTGTGACCCATCAATAGAATTCTATATCTGTGTGTGTATGGTTATTTGTCCAGGTGCACACAGCCTATACCTAGATCACCAATGAACATGTGCATGTAGGGTGACATTCATTTTAAAAAGTGAATTAGACTCTAAGTCATCTAACTAGAGACTGATTTACATTTTTGGATGTTACAGTTGTGGAAACATTCTGTATTGCAGTGCCAATATTTGAGGCAACATCTACAGTATTATAGGTTGCACCAGCAAATATGAGATGCTCCCCAAAGACCTAAGCAGTACTGTACACACACACACACACACATGCACACACACAATACAATCATGAACTACTTCATTTCATACTTTCATTAAAGTGATTCTAAAATGACTACTTCAATCAGTTGAAAGATGAAGATTTGCATTGTGGGACAAATTTGATCTAGTGTTGAGTCTAGTGGCACCTCTCTATTCAGAACGTATATGTAATATGGGATTGGGAGGAGAATGTGCAAAGGACCGGATATGCTCAATGTCAATTATCATTACGAATTATACACACTGGAGGTGGTGGATGGTGGTGGAAGCATTGCAGTTCATTATGCCGAGCACACCAGAACACACACGGACGCCACACAAAAACACACCACACACAAACACACAGATGTCTTGATACCATAATTGCTGAAAAAGTCACCATGATTATAACAGTTTAATAAAACGAGGTCCTTCTGTTTCCTCGTTTATGCTCAGATGGTACAGTGGAAGGATCTTCGGCAGATTACATTTTCAGTTTTCCCCTGCCGAAATGCAATTCGCCTGATTTCTGCCATGTATGATCCACATTTAAGCCATCTTAAAAAGCTGACTGCACAATGCAACACACAATGCAACAATGCATCCCTAAGGACCTATTCGCATTTCAGTGTCCTTCAGTTAACATAAAACCATGTCAGTCCATTTATATATTCACAGGAGAAATTGACTCTATGGGTCCCCTCATACTGTAGATACATTCCATTATTTTGTGAAAAAGGGGTGGAGGGGTGATAGCATATTTTTCCTGGCTTTGGCATACTGCATGCCATGTACTGTATTAGGCCTTAAGCAGCCAAGTTGGAGAATTTGCGATTACTGTGTGTGCCAGGTTTGGGTACCAGTTGTTATTTTGTCTGAACTGTAAAGGAAACTTGTCATTGTTATAGGCCTTAAACAATGTGCATGCATTGCATTTAACCAATACAACTTCCAGTGAACTAAGTATATTCATCAAAAACGTTCATTCTGTGTGGGTGTGTTGACCTGACTTGGGAGATGAGAACTCCCCTGAATTTTGATTTTCACGTATAACACTGTATTTTGCATACTCATGCTACAGGGAATAGAAGCATACATCATATCTCTTGAAATGAGCTTGAAAGACGCAGATCCCAATCTACGTACATCCTTTACAAAAGCCTAAATGACCTAAATACAGATAGAGAGAAAGACAAGTGGAGAGAGGGAAGCGATAAGAATGGATTGAATGAGACAAATGGCAGAACACATAGGTCAAAGGTTAAAGTGGACTCTAGTTAGCCTGTGTCCCTCAATACTTTAGTGGCATGACCGAGAGTGAGTAGCCCCCAGCCAGAAGGGCGACAGATAGGACTCACCCATGTCAGGAGACACAACACCACCTCTCACATGATGCCCCCCCATGTGGGGCCAGCTATGGATTTGTATTCATCTAAACCTGGTTTAATAAAAATATAAATATAAACATGGGGCTTGATTTGATACTGTTTGATATTGATACTGTGCTATTTGGTTTTTTTATTTGTCAGGTTTTAGATGCACATGCCCTACCTTAGAATCCAGGTTGTGACTAAACGCATCATTCAATAAAAAAAAATGCATCAACAGAATCCACCTCGGCCCCAATGACACCTGTGTGTCGTGTGTCGTGTCCAGCTGATGTCGTCCTTACCCAGAGGGATCCTCTCATTCACTCCCGCCTCCCTCCTAAAAATTAATCCCATCAACAAAGAAAGAGGAAATAGGGCATCAGCCCTACATTTACCACTGACAGCTGCTCCTCTCCTCTTTCATTTCCCTCTTCCCCTCCTCCTCTACTCTTCCTCTCTCTCACTCTCGCAAACTCCCGGTGGATGGTCACAGTTATCGGACACCTCCATACTTGATTGCCTGCTTTGTAATTAGGGCACTGCGAGGCAAACGTAGCATGTTGGTTTGTAGCTCTCTGATGATTGCAGATTCTAACTCTGCCACCAAGGCCCGGACGAATCGATAAGCAACATCTTCAAGACGGAGTCGATAGCACTGCATCACCGAGCTGCAAACCTCACTCTCTCTCTTGAGCAAAACTCTAGTCTGACTTAATTGCACTGTTTGATGTGTATATCTATGGAGCAAGAATGAATTGTCCTACATGTATAGCTGTACATTTGATGATGCTACTTGAAGGCATATAGGTTCTACTATCAAAAAAGGCCAAATTTTAAACCCAAAAGAATATACTGCTTTTTGCTACTTTACTGTGACTTTTGATATGCAGGTATATCTACAGTTCCCAAATGATTTTTAAAATCTCTCTTGATGTGTAACTGTATGAATGAAATTGTGTTTATGACAGGCTAATAGATGCAGAGAGTAGATAAAATTCTTAATTTGAATTTATATTTAAAAGGTACAACTAAAATACATAAGGTGTGTGTATCTCATTATTTATAGTCTCAAGTGCCAGGCATAAATAAATCAGATGCATGAGTCACAAGTGAATGAGTATTGACTAACAATAAAGAAATATTGCATATTTGAGTAGTATGGCATGAAGCCCAGGACTGTAGTATTGTCTGTTGCCCATATTTAAAGTACAATAGTATTGCACTGCTGAGTAAAGAATTACAGGGTGGTATTGCACTCCATACTACCCACCGAAGTATTGTTGTGCTGGGTGTGTCGTAGATTGATTTGTGTTGTATTATACTTGCACATAGTACCATAGATGTTTTGACCCCATTACATGATAAAACATTCAATGCATGGAGATCGATGGGCACATCTCCTAGGATGCAATGATGACTCAGACTGAACAATTGATTACCAACAATGCTAGACCCCCTCCTTCTCCTGGAAGACTGTGTTACATGCCTCCCACATGGATTCCCCACCATACACACACACACAAACACACACACTACATAATGGACAGTCCTAATGGAGCGTATCCATGAGGTCATTGCTCAAGTGAGGTCCAGACTCTGAAAGTCTACATTGCCCCTGACATTCACACACACACACACAGTCATGCGTTGAACTTTCACTGCACGACCTGCTGATTATAGAACCGGGAGCCTGCTGGTTAAGGCCATTTTCTGTAAAAAATAACAAAAAGGCCATTTCCCTCCCTGCTCAGCCATTCCTGCTATAGTGACCAGGCAGCAGAGTGCTTTTAGCCTCCCAAGAAAGCCGACCACTCACCAAAAGCACCTACCACACCTCCCAGAGGGACCAAGATAACAGTGGGAAAAGAATATACTACTTAAACTCATGCACATGAAAAATATTCTTAAAAAGATATTTCATTTGAAGTCCATTTACATCTGCAGGAGCTCAGTAGACGTTTTCCTGTCCTGTGATCATATTCACTTACAACCACAGGTGCTCTCTCTCTCTCTCTCTGGTGGCAGATGACTCTCACCTCAGCTCCTGTTTGAAGCTCATACCGACCTTCACATGCAAATAGCATTCACGTTAGAATAAAAAGCAGAGCGCGGGACTAACAGGCATGACTCAGACTGGACTGGGTGTCACTAAACTTCACAGGCTGCAGAAGATGCAGAATGGCAAAGCAAGGTCTTCCTGCAGGTGTGCACATGCATAAGAGAAAAGCCTTTCCCACATTTCCATATGGAGACCATTACCCATTTTCCTCGCCGTTCTTCACTGAAGTGAAAGGAGTTCTATAGCCGGAATCACATTCATCTTGCCAGAGCAGAACTGCATGTGGAGATACACTTATGCACAGTTTTCAAAAATAAAATGGCAAAGTGGGGGTTGCATGGTGGGGGGTTGCGGACTGCTTCAAAACTTCTTGCACACAGAGCTTACCTGACAATGGCCAACCATCCCTATCCTCCATGTGAGGTTGCAGTTAACGCTAATAAGTTTCCCTCTAGGCCAGGGCAAAAACACACAGAGACGACATCAATTTCCCTCTCTGCGTCGCCTCCACAGCTCAGCTGGAGAGGCCATTACCGTATGGTCATTTGGAATGGTTGACAATGGATTTGTGTGTGTTTTCCCTGTAATTCGGGAGTGCAGAGCTGTGACACAGGTCTCTGACTGCTTGCCTCTGTATTCCCGGACCCCACTGGTTATTTTTTGTGAGAGAAAGCTGGCTAAATCGCAGCGTGCGCCTCGAGTCTCTCTGACTGTGGCCCCGCACTATAGCTTGGTTATCTATTTATTTATTTATCTTGAGGCTTACCACCTCACACCGTGTGAGGCCACGGCCAAATAGTATTTGGATGGCGGGTCAGTGGCAGCTGAGAGAGGCTGCCTGCTGGAAACTGCCCCTACTACTGAGGCAATCACAAACCACCACAGGACTCCATTCCCTCCCAATGGAAAGCCCATTTCAGCACATCATGATCTCCTCAACAAATTACTGAGAGAGGGAGAAAAAGTGAAGGGATAGGGAGAGAGGGGAATATATTCTCCTATTTACTCACTTAGGACAGCAAACTGGAGTCTTGCACTGCACTGGGTTTTTTTTCACTCTTTCTTCAGAAAACATTTCTTTTCAGCACACCAAGTTTCATTTCAGTTCTACAACACACTATTTTAACATTGCTTATTTACTTTCTTGTGTGTGTGTGTGAGAGTGTGTATGTGAGTGTGTGCATGTGTGTGTCTTTGTATTTGTGTGTGCTTCATACCATACCCATAGACTAAATAAAAACAGCAGCCAACCCTAACAAACAAACAAAAGAAAACACAAACCATATAATAACAAATATAGATGAAAACATACAGTATATACATACACACATACATACATACATATACAGCATAAAGCTGTTAACTTTATACAACAAAAATATAATCTTCTCCAACACAAACTGCATTTCTTCTCCTCTCTCCCCCAGCGCTCCTGCATGTGGCTCGACTAGCTGCAGGGTGTTGAGGGACTACAGACCAGCACCTATCTGGGAGACAGACAGGGATGCCAGAGACACGGTATCTAGCAGAGAAGAGGACAGCCTGAGGAAGGCCCATGGGAGCTTCTGCTTCTAACCACTTCCCTTTCTCAGGCTTACAATGACAACAAGCTCCTGCCATGAACAAATCAAATTCATACTGGTTTAGGCACAAGATTGATCATGAATTGTCATAAGGTAGGATCAGATGAGAGTTACATAGACTTGTGTGATTTTTGTGAGAATGTGAGAATAGGGTGAATCTGTGTCTGTCTGTATGCAAGAGTGTGTGTTGTGTGTGTGTGTGTGAGAGAGAGAGAGAGAGAGAGAGAGCTCTGTTCTTTAGTTCACAGAGCGTGACTCAACCGTCTGTTCTCTAAATCGGCATCTTGTTAAATCAATCTGTCTCACAGTGTGCTTCCATTCTTTGGAGTCTAACTCATGATGTGTGTGTGTGTGTGTGTGTGTGTGTGTGTGTGTGTGTGTGTGTGTGTGCCTCTGTTCTCTATCCAGCAGGTGTGTGTGTGTGTGTGAGTGTGTGTGTCTTTGGGAGGGGGGGGGTGCTCATGACTAACATGTAAATGGTCAGTAAGGATGGCATACTGCTGTGTGCCCAATTGTATATCCTCTGGGGTAGCTGCAGGCACAACAGGAGGCAGGCTTATGATAAAGATCAAGAGGAAGGTTAATTCAGTGGGGATGGCCATTTGATAGCAAAGTAAAGGTTAAGTAAAGTAAAGATGATGATAAGAATTATGTTTTTGGAAACTATATACCCACAGAATCAGTAATTTGGTGATTCCACATTTTAATTTAAGCAATTCAAATGGGCAATTTAAGCGACCAAATTTGTTTAAAAATGTAAAATCAACATTGACATTTACAAACATGTATATTTTTACTAATCCCCAGAAAACCAAACAAAATTGAAAAAACATCATGAACTGGACAGGATAAATAGCCTGCAGCTGACATGGCATGACTCAGACTGGACTGGGTGTCACTAAACTACACCGGATGCAGAAGATGTAATATAAAAATATATATATTGGTATTAAAATATTATTCAAGTATTTCACATACTGCTAGAAAAGTCTCATAGTCAGTTGCAACATTCTATCATATTGCCAGTTATTGGCAGTATATGTCTGAAAATAGCACAGCACACAAAATCTTTTCGTGGCTTCTGAAAGATTAAAAAATGTATCTGTCATTCACATTGAAATACTAATGTAATAAAATGAATAGCAAATAAACCTTATTTCTTAGGGTATTTCTTATTAGGGTTTCTATTCAACTTGATACAAACTTATAGAAATTTGATAGAAATTCTAGTGAAATTTTACAAAGCCATATACAGTAGATATAGGCTGGTAGGCGCTAAATGGAATGGTGCCGTCAGGATGTATACCCCTGCTACAACCCACTGTACCCCCCGCCCCCACCCTAAGGCTTGGCATGAAAAGTGTGTAGGCCATGCTGGCTTGGCTTGCCTAATTAGCTAATTGTGTACAGCTGACGAGGGTGTGCAGGTACTTAGAAGGTTGTTCTCTCCTGCTCTCTCCTGATTGGAGATTGGGCTCTGGCACTATTTGATGCAGACACAGCGATTTGTTCCCCACTTGTGCCTTCTCTTGCTTTATCTTTTTTAACTCTCTTTATGTTGCGTCCCTGAGCCAGTTCATAGCAACTCCTTGTTCTATGTATCAGTATTAGGCCTTGGTGACCTAAGTGAATGGCAGTGTTTTTCTACCATGTCAAGCTACTGATTGTATTTAAAACATGATAATGTGCGCTGATGTCATTATGTTAATTTTCGTATCATGGCATTAGCTTTTGAGATGGTGATGCCCTTTATGGGACAACTGGTACTTCTCCAATGGAAGGGTTCTTGAGCAAGATACTGAACTCCATTTGCTCCTGGTGGCAGATTGGCATGGTGTGTGAATGCATGTGTGTGAATGGGTGAATGTGAGCCATACATTTTAAAGAGCTTTGAGTGTTCGTAGGAGTAGAAAAGCGCTATATAAATGCAGTCTATACCATTACCATTTATCTCTGTCTTAAAGCCAGTTTCAGTTCATTACGCTTTCATTAGGCTGACAAATGCATTTTGACCACAAAAGATGGATTTGTTTTTAACCGTCTCCTTTGGATAGATATTCCAACAATTTTCTGAGGTTTTGTGTGAATTAAACCGTGCTCTTCTCTATTTTTTCCTCATACACTCCCACCTTTCCCTTTTGTCCTTTTTCTCTCTCCCTCATCCTGCCTTGTTCTTCTCATCTCGGTCTGACTGCTTTCCAAATGCAATAAGCGGACACATTCCCAGCAAAATGGCAAAAGTGGCAGCCATAATAGCACTGTGAATGAATTGTTAATGCACTCGGGCACATGCTGAGCTTCACACGCAGGGATGTGGTGGCACAGGGCGGCAAGAGACATGAACCACATACGCACACAAAAACACACACATGTGTGTGTCTGTGTGTGAATGGCTGCATATATGAGTGTGTCTGTGTGTGACTGAGTGAGAGTATGGGGGTATGAGTGAGTAGCCCTGACCCCAGATAAAGAATGAACAAATAAATGTATGGTTGAGGGGTTGTGTAATGACATGACTAGAGACAACTGCTAAGAACAAGCGTGTGAGGCCAAGGTGAGCTGAATGTGGCACAATTTATTTAGGCCATTTTCTCTCTCACCGCTGCTTCTCTCTCTAACTCTCTCTCTCTCTCTCTTTCTATCAAAATTTTTCTGGCTGTCACTTTCTCTACTTTTCTTATTTCTTAGTGATTTAAATAGTTCTAGTCCTGGCAAATGACACCAGTGTGCTGAATAGATGATGTGGCATTGAAAAGAAGAAAAAGAAGGGGTGGGGCTAAGGAAATAGATGGAGTAGAATGAAAAGTTCTGGCATCCTGCACATTGTTTCCAGAAGAGCTTTCCCTGGTGATTCATCCACTGGCCACGGATGCAATTTGGGAGTGATGACGTGGTAGGTCATAGTAAGTATTGTTTGTACACGTGTGTGTGTGTGTGTGTGTGTGTGTGTGTGTGTGTGTGTGTGTGAGTATATGTGTGTGTGCCACTTAACATGCACCCCCATTTCAGTTGCCAACTGGCAATCCCAAGCTGTAAGTAGCACAGATACCACATCATTTTAGACTTACTGTAGACATGTTCTTGGCATCATTGGAAAGGTAACACCCTCATTCTGAGTGATTCTGTGGTGCACTGACACAGAGTTACTGAGGTTACAGTAAGGGTGTTGTTTTCTGTCAAACAGGTGTGCCTAGAAAGCGTAATTTCAGGCCAAGTAATTTCAGGCCAAGTCTTGGCCAGAAATAGATACAATAAGGCCATACATCACACATTTCGAGGCAAAATGTAAAAAAAATACGCTTTCTACACATTGACAGTATCACCTCATCCCATTGCCCTCTATCCTGTTCCGTGAATGGGACAGTGTGTCCAATGAGGTCTATGAGTTAAGTGGCAGAGTGTGTTTTGACAAGTTAAGGGTCAGATCAGACAGCCTTTAGAGGTTGAGATACACAGAAAGATACACAGAAAAAAAAGAGGAACACACACACTCTCTCTCTCTTTCATACACACACACATACACACACACACAGTTTTAACTAAGGATGAATTTCAACCTCAGAGGTTGTACATTTCACTTGATCTTTATCAGCGGATAGCTTGCAGGAGGTCTCAGAATATTAACAAATTAGTACAACATTGTACTTCTGAAACAGAGGGTTCTCAATGGCTTGCTAGCATAACAAGCCTCATTAGAGTAAATGGTCTGCACAAGGGATGACTCTTCACAAATATTGCCAGAGATTATGATTACCATTATGTCCCAAGCTTGTTATCTAGCTTTCATTACTCTAATGATAAGCTGTGATATTTCTCCCTTTTTTCCATGTTATTAGCAGCTCCTTTTGAAGACAGCGCACTCGTCTCCCGTCTAATCAAGCCATGCATAACCCAGCAGATGGAGTGGGTCTTCACAGATGACAAAACAACCAGAGTGGAAATGGTCGAGCAATGTAAGGTGCAAATGTATTAAATAGTTCACCACAAGTATCAGTCATGAATGAAAACCTTCTCTTGATTCTAATTCATTGAACAAGGCCATATACTTCACCTAAAATACTGTAGGCCTATGTCTTATACTAAATGCTAGCATTCCCTACAGAGCCTATGGGGCATAGATATAGGTGTGTGGCTTGTGTTAAATAGAGCCTGTGCTTCACGTGCACTAGATGAGATGGCCTCCTCTAGCTCCACCAGGACAAATCCATAGCAGAGTAGTGATCTATTGCTCATCCATCTCAGTGATCTCCTATAATCAGAGAGTGGAAGAGAGCAGCATAAAGACCATCTTTCATCATCACTTCAAGACCTCTGGCCCACGTGTGTGTGTCTATGTGTGCGTGCGACTGTGAATGTGTGTGTGTGTGTGTGTGTGTTTGTGTCTGGCCCTGTGGCTATTTTCATCAAGAAAGGAGCCATGCTCTAGTCTGGAATGAAGGGCAACACAGACTCTGGAGGAGCCAGCTACCTACCTTGACTGACATGTTAGCCTGCTTCCTCTCCAGGCAGAACAGTGTCCTGTTTCTTTTAGGTAACACTGTCTAACCCCACTCCCCCACCCCTCGTCCTCATCCCCGCCTCTCTAAAATGAATATTGTAAATGCTTTCACTCACAATCAAACCATCCTTTGTGTTTTAGTAAGGTATGGATTTGTTCACAGTTACCGGGCCGATTGAAACGCAAGAACAGTACATGTGTGTGGCACCCCACCCCCACTCTCAGTTTCACTCCCGACTCATTAACGAATGACAAAACTAATAGTAAGGTATGGATTTGTTAATTTGTATTTAAATGCAAACACTCACAGAGGTGCCTGTCTGTCGTATGTGTGTGTGTGTGTGTGTCATTCTCCCTTATGCACAAATAATGCCAAAGTGTGTTCAGCGTGCTCTTTGCATTCCAAAAAATCTAGCTGTGATAAACCCACCAAAACAACACACTGGAATCAACTGCAACGCAATAAAATAAAGAGAGAAATAAATAAAAAATGAAGCCTTGGTGTGTCTTGATTCCGCTCTGAATAATTTAGCACTGAAAACATCTCAGGCTGGGAGTTGACTGGGCTTAATCAGCCAAGGTGGGAAGATACCCAACTGTAAATGTGCACAGCGAGATCACTGAGACACACTTTGTGTGTGTGTGTGTGTGTGTGTGTGTTTGTGTGTGTGCTCTCTGTGTGAGAGAGCATGTGTATTGTGGCAGCAATAACGGGTGTTTTGGTGGAGTTTGCTTATGGTTCTGAGGGAAGACTGATGGATGAATGACACAACATGTCAGTGTGAGTGAGAGAGAATGAGTAAGCAAGAGAGGGGAAGAGAGAGAACATTGTCAGGCTGATGGATGGGTAACAAACAATAATCCGCCTCTCTCTCACTCTTTCTCACCCACACACACACACTTGGTCTGTCCCCCTGATCCTCAGCCCCCCACCCCAAACACACACATAAACACACACACCTTATGGCAGATGCAGGTTATTTATGTCAGCTGTGAGTGATATCTCCCTCATACATACACAAACACACACACACACACACACACACACACACTTACACTATCATTAACACTATTCCTAAAATACATTCACAAGATGCATGACTCAGTGGCATACCAAGATAAAACACACACACATACACACAGCTGCAAACACACACACATACTGAGGCTTAACCATAATCTCTATTTTTTTTCTTTGTATCTCTCTGTCATGCTGACTCATTCATCATCTCAACACACGTCAACACCAAAACCCAAATGTATACACACTTGCAAGCACTCAGACACATGCACACAAATACACACACACACTCACTCACACACACACACATTCTGACCTGCAGGGTCCAGTTGTGTGGGGTGATAAGCATTGTTCTGCGGCTACTGACACACATCCAGCAACAAGAGGATTTGGGACCAGAGTACAGCTAATGCCAGCCACGTGAAAAGAATCCTTAGCAAGAACAAAACAACACACACACACACACACACACACACACACACACAAACCCTACCCAAACAGATTGATAGAATAACATTATAAGCAACATCTACAAAAAAGCAGAGAAAAAAGATACAGAGAAAGAGTAGGTCTGCAAGGGAGATAGAGGGAGAGAGAGACAGAGAGAGTGAGTGTGTGTGTGTGTATGAGAGAGAGACTGCAGTAAGGAAAGTGTGCCACTGTCTGCTTAGCCCTGAGGCCCTCTCTTTCTCTAATGCTCATTAAATAGTTTTTAATTGGTGGATGAAGGTAAATCAATGCAAACCATGTTTCTCCCTCCACATAGTACAGAGGGGAGTAGGCAGGGGAGAGGAGAGCGGGAAGGTGGGGACAGAGCAACTGCAAGGTTGGTCTGGTGATTGAGCGTAGCTTACGGCGTGCAGAAAAATGTCAAAGAGCGTGTTCATGCGCGTTCATCTCTTGCTAAAGATCGTCGAAATATCATTTAAAAAAGTCAATTAACATCACACTTGTGCAAATTTGTATGGCAAATATTTGTTAATCTCATTAACAAAGCATAACCCTAAACTTCTGCAGTGATCTCTGCATAGGTTACAAGCAGGGCTTGAAAACGGAATTATTTTTCAGGTAGGTTCAGGTATGTTTAATGTTTTCGTTCTTGCATTCCGCCACCAACATATCGTTCCTGAACCAGTTCGGAACGTAAAATATCGTTTGTTCTTATCGTTCCGGCAGTGTCCGGCGGGCCTATCAAGTCTATTTTTGTGGTCTATACCTTAGAAAAGATGTAATCATTACTATTTGCCCTTGATTTACACCGTAGCTAGTCTATGCCCAAAAATAATCAATCACAGGCGGCAACAAAAACATTCAGATGGGCTATCCATCCCACATAGCCTACAGCTTACTGGCCTATTCTATGATAAACAATTTCTTATCAAAAACATTTCTGGATAAGTGCTCGAAACTCCTTACCTGGTTGTAAGTTTTATCCATATGGAGATCTTCAAAGGCTTGCTCAATAATTCCTAACCCCGTTTATAAGCGAACATGTTATAGCCTGTCTGTTGCTGACAAATTATAGGCCTACCTCAAATTTCCTATTTAACTTTACATAGCCTATAATTGCGCAAACACTCAGTTGTTTTCAAAACGCCTCTCGACAGGGTTGTGGTGAAAATAGGAAATCGTGACAGCTGCCTGGATTGAGCCTAGCAGGCGGCAAAGTGAACGCCCAACTGGAAATATTCTTTTTTCCCCCTGACATAGGCTATGCTTTTGTGACATTTTATAAAATATATAGTCAACGGAAAAAAAAACCCTATATTAACTGGTTTTATGGATTTCAGAATAACGTTTTTGTTCCGGAACAGTTGAAGACCATTTCGTTTTTGTTTTTGTTTCCGTTTCTCGTAAAACTCCGTTCGTTTTCGTTTTTCGTTTTCATTAGTTCGCAAAACTACATTCAAGACCACAACAAAACCATACAACATAAGTATGATTATAATCATAACTTGCTGTGCAGTTACAGGAAAACACAAACACACATTCATTGAACATGCATCCAACCAATCACAAAAGATGGATGGAATTATGCTCTTCATTTGAATCCCCGGGTCCTCCCTTCTCCCTAGTAATTATACCGTGTTGTGTGTGTGTGTGTGTGGGGGGGTGGGGGGGGTATTCATGACACATGTCCGCTGGAGGGGTCTTCCAGGGTTGTGATTAAAAACACTGATCCCAGGCTCAGAAACCCACAGAGGTTCTGCAGCAGTACTGTCAGCAGCTCTGAAACAATGATATCCAGGGATAAAGTTACAGGGATAATCCCCCAGATTACCAGCCTCGCCCTTCTAAGCGCCACAGACGTGGAGACAGACCAAACAGACTCTCTCTCTCTCTCATTCACACACACACACAGACATACAGTACAGACACACACAAATACCCACAGACACACACACACACACATACACAGTATATATATATGTGTGTGTATATATATATATATATGCATGTACATGTCAAATGTTTAAGGCACTGAGTGGATATGGGAAGATTACACCCTCTATAGGCACTGAAATCTCAACAAGCCTCAATAGCTTACTATTGCTAATAGCTGATATAGCTATATAATAGCTGACAATAGCTAATAGCTGGCTTCAATGGATGACAGGGAGAGACAAGCGAAGTAAATGCTGAACAATATCACAGCAATATTGCATGCACCACCATTCAGAAACCTCTATCACCTCAACAAATGTCTCTCTAATCTGGTTAGGATAAAAACCACTATCACCTCAACAAATGTCGCCATAATCTGGTTAGATTACGCCTCATCTAGATCAAGAGCGGGGACATGGATTGGATTGTTGTTCAGCCACATGCTGTTATGGATAAATCAAATCCTGGGCCAGATTTGCGTTTGAAATGCGTAATCAATGGTGGGGTCGTACTCCATTAGCTGGGATGGGGGGGGGGGGGGGGGGTGGCAGGGGGGGGGGGGGGAGCACTAACCCCCTGTTCTTCATGGCCGCATGGGACTCATTAGTGCTGTAATTCGTTAATGAGCCGGGAGTGAAATTGAGGGTGGGGTGGTGGTGGGGTGCCACCACACACATGTACTGTGTTTGTGTTACAATCGGCCCGATAACTAATGACAGTCTGATGAAAGAATCATAGGGGTTTGGGGCACAAAGTGTCTGTGTGTGTGTGTGTGTGTGTGTGTGTGTGTGCGCGCGAAGTGGGGTGAGGAGATGTAAGGCTAAAGATCAGAAAAGGCACTTTGGGTGTGTGGGCTGTGGTGAAAAGTTTTTTGAGACCTTGGGCAGGCAGGAAGCAAGGTGGGAGAGTGTGTGCATGTGTGTGTGTGTGTGTGTGATGGGGTGGGAATGTCACAAGGCGCAGAGCTGTAGCAGTAGCTGTAGTGGTGTTTGAGAATGCAGAGAACAGAAAAGGAATGGGGGGTTAGTGGAGCACACCAGAGAGAGGGTTGAGTACTTGAGGCATGCTTTTGAGGCCGATTTCAATATCAGACAGCGTGTTGCAAGACAGTAGCAACAGCAACTCACCTTAGCGTATTGCTCACCATCCACAACAGCTAGCTCTTAGCATGCTTTTCATCTGCTTCAACCTACAGTACACCCGAACACATGCTTTTAGTGGCCGGTGCCATTTACACAGTTATTCAGTAGAACCACTGATCTTGCCACTCATATTTTTTCTTCTTTTCCCCTTAGACACACAACATAAAAAGCCTAAAAGAGGACGTAAATGCTTTTATCTTTTTTAATCTTTTCTTTTTTAAATCTCATTGTGTGAAAAACATCTTTCTTTTCCACAACATGAGCAGTCAACTTGAAGCAGCAAGTAATACACTGAAACATCAATGATGTTAAATCAATAAACTTTAAATTATTTCGAGGAAGATTATGCTTTTCTGTCTTTATCTAACAGTGATCTTTTCAAGGGTACCACACAGTGCTCTAGTAGGCCATCTAGTTTAAACTTCTGAATTTCAGTAGAATAATATTTGGACAGATGCTTTCTGAATCAGGCCAGCGAGGGCGTGGGAAGGAAAGTGAGGGGGAAAACAGAGGAGAGAAGAAACAAAGGTGGAGGTGTGATAGGATATCAAGACATGAGAGAAGGAACATGAAAAAAAGAAGAAGAGAGGAGGATTATGACCTTGCTGAGTGCCAGACTGAGTATTAGAAAGATAAAGGGAAAGAGAGAGAGAGGAAAAGAGAAGAGAGGTAGATTGATGGGATGAGGAATGAGTAACAGAAGAGAGAGGGGTAGGGTGAAGAGGCTGAAGAGATGAATGTGTAGGAGGGGATCATCATTTCACAGGCAATACCTTCACTAAACACACACACACACATATATATATACACACAGTGGTGTAGTCCAGGGTATACGCTGGTATACGGCGTATACCCACTTATTTTTCAGTCAACATCGCGTATACCCACTTCTAAATCCTCCTTGATGCGCACCTTTCAGTAATATTTGTGAACCAGATTGCCCATTTTTTCCTCAAGCATGGTGACGCCATGACCCACCCTCCTCTGCCTCTAATTGGCTGGTACTCGCTGCTTTCACTGATTAGATTAACTTTAGGCATGAGCATAAGAAAGACGTGGATGTGTGCGGTTCCTTCTAACTTCTTCTCCGTTAGGACTTTATTGAAAGAACTACAAGGCTAAGCTAAATCATAACAAAGTAGCATCGCATGCCAGAGCAATTCGGTGCACGGAGACGAGACAGTATGGATCAACTTGTCCCTTAAGTTGGGGTAAGGATATTTCAATAATGAAAATCGGTGGCATCTTGCTTTAAATGCGGCGGAGAGTAGAAGTTGTTCTTAACAGACTCGCTCCTCCATATGCCATCTACCGAAACACTGGGATGATGTCTTCTTGGATGAACTTATAAATTGGAAGTGTTGCCATTAGCATAGGGTAGCCAGAATGTGTGTTGCTCAATGCTTGCATATAGTCGCAGTTCTGTCTATTTTTATGTTACCTGGCATCATATGTGCATCCTCTAACTCCTGAGCAGCCGAGCAGCCTTCCATTTCTCTCCCACTTGCCATTTCTACATGTGACGTGACCTGCAACAACTAAACTCCACAACTCAACCTATTTAATTTCGCGCATAACAAAAAAAGACATATGAGCACGAGGTCACATACAGGCACAAGGCTACATTGTGCATGCCATGAACCGTCGAACTATGCGTGCCACGCACACACGTTCCGAACCATGATAAGCGAACCGAACGGTTCGGTTTTTTTTCATAAACCGTACCACCCCTAATATTTATATATATCTAACAAAGTATGCTATAAACAGGGGCGTAACTACCGGTAAGCAGGGAGGGCAGTTGCTTACGGGCCCGGGGCGGATTGGGGCCCGCACTAGCAATTTTAGTCAAGATCATAGACTGTATAATGGTCACGACCGGGCCCTACTATCGATAACGTGTCGGAAGACCGGGCCCTTTCACTGTTATAATCTACGTTTCTGCTTAATGGTGTCCCTCTTCAAGAATCTCATCGAAGTACCGCCTTTACTTTCGAGGCAAATCGCCATTTGGAAAATTTGAATTAGAAGGGCAAACCTACAGTAATATATCCTCATCAGAATTACATACTTGTACACCATGGTGTGACATTTGAAGCATTCTATACGTCTCTATATATAGGCTGTAATAATTATATACACAAAGATGTTTGAAGTGATATTGAAAACATATAACAGTGATCCTGAAATAAACAACAACGATACATTTTTCTGTAGTTTATTTTACATTGTGACTGGGAATTGTGGGATATGGTAGTGAACTGAACATGCATATTACAGGTAGCCTAGGCTACATGCTAAAATAAACCACTCACTGAACTTGTGAGTTTCGGATAAGTTTGCACTTATCTTGTGCTTTTCCTGACAATGACAGTAGCCTTTGCGGAGCGTTCATTTTCCAAGCTGAAACGAATTAAAAGCTCAATGGGACAGAGTCGTCTTTCTGGACTCGCCATAACGTTAATGTTACTATCGATAGAGAATGCCCTTGCGCATCCACTGGATCTTAATGATTTGATTGAAAACTTTGCACAGAGGAAAGCCCAGAAGATGCAGCTATGATGTAAGTGAGTATTTTAACTATTTAAATGATGAGGTGTTGATTTTTTTTGTTTATTGGGTGTTTATTCGCTCCAAAGAGTGCAGTGTATGCATTTGTTGAGGTGCGTCGTCACTAGTTTTTTTCTGTCAAATTTCCCATGCGTTTGTCGAGGTGCACCGTCATTTTCAGTTACATAGCAATTTTCTTATTCTTTTTGTGTTAACGGCCTATTTATGGTAGGCTAGCCTTTTACTGGACACTGCGTGATCACGTGTTGTATAGGGGGCCTTCTTTGATAATCTTGCTTACAGGCCCGATGTTGGCTTGTTACGCCACTGGCTATAAAAGTAGTGTTCAGCTATTAAAAACCAAATAATTTATTTCAGTTTTATGACAGTGCACTTTTAAGTTTATCTGATTGGTTTTTATGTTTGGAAGAGAATGATTTGTGTGTTTTAGTTAAGATGAAATATAACAAGAATGCATTGTCAACTTCAGATTTGGAGTATTTTATCTAAATAAATGTGTAGAAATAATCAAAACACCATTTTACATTTATCCAGGCTGCTCGTGTGACCAGTGGTAACTACAAATGGCTCCTAATCAAGTTATGATCATTTTATAATAGTGAGCAACTAGAAACTTTGGGGTAAACTAAATCATAGTCTTACATGTCACTGTTTCGAAAACAGGGCTTTTTTCTGGACAACTTTTTTTTTTTTAAGGTGAAAACCGAGAGTATACCCACTTCTCAAGGGACCACTACACTACTGTGTACACACATACACTAATCCAGACATACCATCTGGAAAGAGATGCAGAAGTCTCCGCTCCCGCACCACCAGGCTCACCAACAGCTTCATCCACCAGGCTGTGAGACTGCTGAACTCTCTCCCCTCCCGGCTCCCAGCCAGCGGAACCACCACTGAAAATAACTACCTCTGCATTGCAAATTGCACACACCTGCTGCTATATATTCTAGTATTCTTCTTACCACTATTTATACCACTTTTTACCACTATTTATATTACTTTTTACCACTATTTATATTTAATACTACTGCTGCTAAAATCTTGTGTTGCACTAAGACAACAAAACAACACTGCTAGAACACTTACTTTATGTTATGTCTTGTCTTATATATACTGTGTGTTACCTAAGTATAATGCCTTAAGCCTACTTGCACTTTTTTTTTTACTTAACAGTACCTTATTGTTTAAAATTGTTTTTTTTTGTTGTGCATCTGCACTTTATTGTTGTCAACGTCTATGCATGGGACAAGTGTGAAACGTAATTTCGATTCCTTTGTATGTCAAGTACATGTGAAGAAATTGACAAATAAAACTGACTTGACTTGATAGTGCTAGCTAATGGTTGTGCTTGGCAGGTGGATCTAGAAATGAACCATACTGTAAGGCCCTTAGTAACTGCTTTGATTGGTCCAATAACATCGCTCTATTCTCTGAAAGACAACCGCTGATTTTGCTGTTTGCTGTTTTAGGCTTGTTAGGCTACACATACAGTAAAATATCACACTCACACACACACACACACACACAAACACACACACATTGAGGCATTAATGCACACACACACACACACACACACACAGAGACCTTATGGGGGAACTGATGTCACACACATACACACAAAAGTGTGTTTCTGTGGTGTACACAAATATGATATATACTCTGTATCTCCAAATCCAACCAAGCTGACCTTTAGAAATGAAGCAGGCAAGCTCAGTTTAATCACGCACACACTCACACACACCCTTTGAGCAAGAGGTGTTGAAAAAATGTCTAACAAGAAGATGACAAAGCAAGAGCGGAACAACACAAACCCGAGGGTATCAGAAGAATGACACAGGGGCTGGTGTGTGTGTGTGGGTGTGTGTTTGTGTGTGTGTGTGTGTGTGTGCAAACGTACTGTGAAATATCATCAAATATCAAATGTCAGGGCACAAAAAGAAAAGCTTTATTCTTGCGCCACACACTCAGAAGTGATGCTCTCTGTTCAGGAGATTTCCAGTGATAAAATACCTCTGGGCATGGGCACAGAAAATGAATGCATATTGGATCTCTCTCTCTCTTTCTCTCTCTCTCTCTCTCTCTCTCTCTCTCTCTCTCTCTCTCTCTCTTTCTCTCTCTCTCACACTCTCCACACATTTTCAATTAGGCTTAACAGGTTAATATGCTCACTTCCCTTTCTGGTGCCTTGCAGGCCCGCCAGGTGAAATCCATTACCGCTAAAACATTCGTCTCAATCGCATTTACCGTGTCCCTGTTAGCCTCGCGGCCTCTCGCCGCACACGCCGACCTAGCGCTTAAACGTTCTAATGTGCTCCCTGTATTTCTCTCCCTCCCTCTCTGGTGTTCACGGCTTTTCTCTTTTTGTTTCTCTGTCGGCTCCTCCGCCATACTTTCTTGAATTTCAATAGCTGAAGAATGTGCATACACACCCACACACACACTAACACACACACACACACACA
>JAGFZM010000982.1:34355-71134 GCA_017657215.1 Limnothrissa miodon
ACACACACACACACACACACACACACACACATACACATATACATACACACACAGAGAATAATTTACAGACCCACGCCAAGGGTCCTGTGCAAATTCCCACTCTTTAGCATAATGAGTAATTAGCAGAGGATGCCTCAGCCTGCCAAGGATCCGGTGATAAAGCTTCCACAAGCCCTGCACCAGCAGCAACAGACCATATCTCCTCCATGACAAGCACACACACACAGACACACACATACACACACACGGAGACAGTCCCTTAGCCAAACTGTAAACAGCAGCTGCTCTCTCTTCCCTATGCTCAGGAGTCCCCAGGGAGAATCCTGATTCAGCACTTCCCACCTCAATCCCCCCTCCAAGTTAGGGTAAATGTGTGTGTGTGTGTGTGTGTGTATGTGTGTGTGAGGTGCACGTGCGTGTTATAACTCATTGTACTGCATAACTCTAACAGCTGTGCCACAGGCTGTTAAAACACACAAATCCTTCCTGGGATGTGTGATACATACATACTAACACACAACTAAAGCATACATATCTATAATCTATACTTGATGTGTGCATTCAGAAATGTGTGAAACACCAAATATGCTGTGACTCCCACACCCTTCACTTTTCTTTTCTTTCCTGTTCTCTGCTCTATGTCATCATGTTCAGTGTGTGTGTGTGTATATGTGCGTCTGTGTGTGCAGATTCATCTGTGAATCTGGGCACCAACACCACTCACAGGAGTCGAGCACCAATAAGTTGGTGTAGAATTAAGAATTACTGTACGGTACGTCCTACAATCCTGATCTTACAAAAAGCCTTTTTGTAAGTAAACAAAAGAGAAGGCAGGAGTATATTTGTCGTGATTAGAGGCAGACTCTGCAGCATCGCAGTGGCAGCTATCGGAACAGATTCACTGTTCTGAGGCCGAAGTCAAGACAAATCATCCTGTTCTGAAAACTCTCGGGATGTAACGTCCTACGGCGGACACCTCACCTCTCAGCAGCCTCCCTTGCATGCTCTCCCTCTCTCAGTTCTTTGCCTGCCCATAAGCATGCAGTTTTTGTGGCCAAGATTCATTTTTTTTCCCCTGAGTTTGGCCATGAGGGGAGAGAAACCTACCCAATGCTGAGCAAACTCTTTTCTATCACATGCACTAACAACGCCACACTGCCAGAAACAGTTAGACACAGAAACACAAAGTTTCCATCAGGGTCAACAAGCACAATGTACATCTTTACACAAATCCACACATTAAATGTCTATTTCAATGTGGCGCACATCAATTGACAGACTTTAGGTTGATCTCAGGCCAAAAAGACTTGCATTCCTCCTTTACCTGGCCATACTCTAAGAAATCAGCCCCAGCGGTCTACAGTACACCACCACAACCCAAAGTATTTCTAAGTCTCATCACCATCCTGAACACAGGTGTGCTAATCCATGTATGGCTAACAGGACCAGCGTCACTGGCAAAGCCAACGGTGTCCGAGCGCTCCATTTGCTTTATGTGTTCAGAAGTAGATACAGACTGTACTATACCCTCTGTGCACACAGGTACCACTGGCAATCAGATGTGCTTTAAACATGCAGGATGCAGCAATGTAAGAAACATTATCATACAAATCATAAATATGGAGTGTTTACATTTTGATAAACAGATTGGCCCTTCGGCAATCCCACATGGCAAGAAAACCCTGTATTTTCAGTCCTAACCCTTTAAGGAAAAAAACTATTTTATTACACTTTCAGAAAGGTCAGAAAGGTTGTTTTCTTTTTCCCTCATTATAAATGTGTATGGCTATGTGAATGTGTGTGTGTGTGTGTGTGTGTGTGTATTTCCCAGAGCAGCTGACTCAGTCTCTGGTGTGCCTTGTCTGTGTGTGGATTCAGGGGAGGTGAAGTGTGTTTTTGGCTGTCTGTCCCAGCTGATCCCTCTGTGTGTGTGTGTGTGTGTGTATGTGTGTGTGTCCCGGGTAGTGAGATTACTCTGCCAGTGCAGGTGTTCGGCAGTCATGGGAATGCTTCAACTGAGAAAAAGAAAGCAGTTTGTGCAACAGGCGCAGAGGTGTGATGCCACATCTGTGATAGCATCTGACTCTGGCCTGCACTTGGCCCTGATCCAGCCCCCATCAGACAGACAGCAGACAAACAAGAGAGAGTGTGGGGTGGAGAAAAGAGAGAGAAAAAGATTGAAAAAGAAGGCAGATCTTGGCTGAATGCTCTTCTCTACCCCTCTTACTCTTTGCTGTTATCTCTCCCCTAGGACTGATGAATAAGGCGTGGATGGACAGATGATTGATGGAAAAAGAAACAGAGATCCCCAGGGATCAAGATGGAGTGAATGATGCCGGAGAGGGACACTCTGGAGAACAGTCTGGAAGCCCAGAGCGCACAAGCAGTGGAGTTGCCAGGAACACGTTTCTTTAGTCAAGCAGTGCAGGTGGCTCTGCTGAGAAAATTACTCTCACAAAGTCAGTAACGGGGTCTGTGAGAGAGCGCAGAGGAGAGGGGGGCAGAGAGGGGCCCGTTTTTATCAAAATCACAGAGAGTCCTTTGTAAATGACGTAAATCACATGAATAATTACAGGCTTTCAGACGATTAGTTCTGCATCGGTTTAATTGACTGCATTAAACGCAACAAACATTCACTGGGTAATTATTTGCACTTGAATCGAATGCTGCACAGATGTTAAACAGCCCCTTCCCAACACACACACACACACACACACACACATGTATGCTCTGATAAAACTACAACTGCCTGAGCAACAAAAAAGGTATTCTGACTGGTAGTTTCTCCAGGCAGAGTACAAGTTGTCCTCTCTGGCTTGCTCTAGGACAAGGGTGGCCCCATTTCCCACTTTCTGAGCAGGGAAGCAGTGATAGATGACCGGTGCAGTTGAGTGTGAACATTGTTTCTCTGGGGAGTGGGGTGGGGGGTTTGGGGGTGCGGGTTAGAGGAGGGGATGTCAGGGGTCTGTTCACTGTCCATTACTCTCCTGTTTAACCACTAGTTCCTGCTCATCCAACAGCAGTGATCACAGATAACAGCTCCAGTGACTGCCTCTATAGGCCACAACCTTCCTTAAGCCTTGCCTACATGTATGCAGCTGTGGAACCAGGGGTTGCAGGGGTTGGAGAAGAATACAGCTGAACCAAAACAGCAAGGAATGAGGTGAAAGAGAGAGAGAAGAGAGATAGATAGAGAGAAAGAGAGAGAGAGAGAATGAGAGAGAAAGAGAGAGGGAGAGAAAGAGAGATGTGTATTTGCCTAAGAATGCAATTTTTCAATTAGCGTAAAGTCTTTAATGGTATTGCTTCTTTTGGAGTGATTTCAGTTACAGTATGATTTATTTTAATTACAGTACAGACTTTTTAAAAACCCTTTGCTTTTGAAGTTTTTTTTATTATTAATTTCCCTTGAAAATGTTTCAGGTTGTGGAAGCCTTAAGAAGGAAGGACCACACTTAAAGAGGCACTCAGTAAGTCTGTTTTTTAACCCTGCATTAAACGCCACAAACCTGTAGGGGGAGCTCTGTACAGTTAGCTGTATTGCTGTAGTGTACACTCCCTCAGAAGTTGCAAGTTCCGTATTCACTATACAGGGCTGTACAGCGGTGCGTTCAATCGCCGTTTGCTACACAACAGACCAGTCTAACAGAAAAAAAATCCCCTTTATGACCACAAAAATGGTCGCATAAACTTACTGAGTGCCTCTTTAAGGGCTTGTCAATAACAAATTGTTTTGCGGGTTTGTAATTTCATGCTGGCCACAACAATTATAAAAAATTCCTGTGACATCAAACATGCAAAAAAAGAGTAGCCTAGACTGTACAAATACTGGATAGATAAATAGGGTATAGGCCTTGTATATATATATATATATATTTAGGCTATAGATCAATAGGAAATGTATTCCTTAAATGCTGTTCCCTTTAAGCTTCACATAATTTGACATTGGAACATTGGAATATGAATAATGGAATTCCATTACATTATGGCGCCTAATGTAGACATTCTTTCATGAGGGCCACTGAATGCAACTTAGTCATAGGCTATCCTAGTTGGGAACATCTTCCGATATTGTGTTGCCATTCCGGTAAATAAGCCTACAAATGTTGGGTCTATTGCTATGTGAGTTGAGTGAATAATGACATTAACGTCTGGCTAGCTATTATGTAGGCTATTGAAAGGATCGCTTAAAATGAAGAAATTGTTTCTCCTGAGAATTTTAAGCTGAAACACACACACACACACACACACACATCCACACACACACACACACACACACACAAAACAAACACTCATACTTAAGGCTCCGATAGGCAGCTAAGCCGTTTCTACTCTGCCCCCTAGGTCCCCTCCCTGTGCCCTGTTGAGATTATTTTGCAGCGTTTGGGGTCTCCTGTGCCTGGCCATCAGCAACCACCCTGGGGCAGGGGGAGAGGGATGCTGAAAAGGCAATTACAGGATCTGTGTGTACACACACATGACCGTATCACGACCATTGAGGATACAGAGGTCATGTCCTTGCTATTTATTTTCTAGGATTGAGCAGACCTATATCTACCATTTTTCAGATGCATGTAACTTTTCAAGACAAGGATTTAAGATAGCAATTGTGAGTGAGAGAGCCACAACAAGAAACAAAGCAGAACTTGATAGAAAATAGAGAGAGAAATTTTCATCAGGCTCTGTGGGATCTCATTAGAGGTCATATCATATGAAAGGCTGTTGCAGCCCACAGTCTTTAAAAAATTAATAGGCATTTGTCTTTCAACATGTTTACTCATTGCACAATGTAGCTATGTACATTCATACAGACTCTGTCAGGCTCAATCCTATACTTCAAGCTGACTCTGCACACTATGGCCAATCAGAGCAACGTTGGCAAAACAGCAGATATGTTCTTTGAAATTAATGATTTTTTTGCTTAACTTTCAAAGCTTTTTCTAGGTTTTTCAGTTGACTTGATTTGTATTGTTCTTTAGCCACTCTTTTGAATCATCATGAACGAAATGTGTAAATGGGCATTTCCTATGTTCCTCATAGCTAAACAAACTCTCACAAGTTTGTGCATGTCATTCTCATTTTCCCAATAAGTTGACTTCAGCATTTGACACACACACACACACACACACACACACATAACCACATGTTCATGATCAACATCATCAACATCATTATCATGTTGAATATAAAAAAGAACAAGAATGTAGAAAAGCCAAAGACAGGAAAAAATGAAATGGGTTTGCACAATTTCATGAAATTGACATTGGAGGCATCTGGTGAAGCAGGAAAGGCCGAGACCTTTTGCGAAATGTCAGCCCATTAAACAAGTTGCAGGAATTTGGACGTGAAGGGAAAATGCCAGAGCTTTCCACTCCCACCGAGGCATCTTCCTTCCTCCTGCTGCATGGTCCGCTCTCAATATGAACAGGAGAAGCCAGGGGACAAGGTAGAGGTTGGGTGTTCAGAGAGGAATCACATGGCCACAATGTGCATTTGAATCCCAGGGTTCAATTAACACATCAACATAGGTTAAGAGAAAACACTGATCTTTTCAGAGGGATCATGAATTTGGTGCAAAAATCTATTCAGAAATAAGTTAAGCAGGTTACTAATGAGTGATAGGGGCTTCTAATACAAATGCTAATACATGCTACTGCATTTTGTAAGCAGAACAAAATGTAGTTACGTTGGCAGCTTTAAATTTTTACTATATTGTGACTGTTATATAATAAACTGCACTGCAAAATTAGAGTTACAGTATAATCCACTCTTTTTTTGAACAGCTTTTTTTGCATTTTGGTATCAAATGTACATGAAGGCAACATTGAGTCTGAAGTGTGAGGTCTACATGAAACTCTTTGGAAGTATTTCTGTAAAATGCCCCAGCTCACAGTTAAAAAGCAGTGCCTAGATGACCTAGGCTGCTTCAACAGGTTACTGCAGCGAAGAAGCTGAGGATAGCAGTACTACACTGCTGCTTTAAGACTGCATTAATTACGCTTTCTTTTCCGCATGAGGGAGGTTGAGTTTTAGTCATTATCCAGTGTAAGAAAATGTCCAAGACTGTCTTACATCACCAAATGCCTATTGGTGACAGTACTATGCATGGCGAATGTGTAGATCAACGTCCTACAGTGGCCAGAGCATGATGCAATGTTATGGAGACTGACTGGGTGATATTTAAAATAAGAGATTACTGTAATTTCTTGCCATCATATCTACACATCTTCAATGGCAACAGAAGCTCTAAAAATGAAAATAAGTAATGATAGCAGTAATCCTCTTTTCCTTTGGATGATGTGGCCGGCGAAAGGGCCTTTTCCATGTCTGTCTCTTAAGTAAATGTAGCAGACGCTTCTGGCACAGGGGAGAAGGGAGGCCCGCTCGAAAGGTTAATTGCAAAACCAACATGAAAAAGGAGGGAAAATAAAAACAAAGAGAAGGTAACACCACGGAGAGAGAAATGTTAATTAATGTCATCACTGCAGGCCAAACTGGCACACTTTCAATTTCCGTGCTTAGCTGCTTGCAAATTAAAGCTAAATTTCAAACAACAATGTGCCAATGAAACGAACCAAAAGAAAGAAACGAACCCAAAAATGGATGAAAGGAAAATAAGACAACTGAAAAAAAGAAAAGTGCAGAACTACAACTACCAACATTTGTTGCCCTAAAATAGTCGCAAATTCTTCTGAGGAAAAGGTCACATGTTTTAAGACCTTGTTAAAAAAGCTTTTGACAGGTTCCATATCACAGTTATGATGAGATTATCTGTTTTTTTTATGAAGCAAGGATTGCCTTTAATGCGCCACTCAATTGTGTGTGTTGAACTCGGCAAAGCTTAGAGAATGGCTGAGGGGTTGTCCAGCAGCAGTCATAGGAGTCCGGCTGGCAACGTGAAATCCGTACGCCGTGCCAACAGATTATATTGTCTTAAGTGGTTCTACCCCCCCTCTTGTGGGCCTTAAAACAGATAAGAAAGGTGTGGCCGCTGTGCCTTTCTCCAGAGGCGTTTGCTTTTCTAGTGTGACATTTTTACCACAATCAAGAGAAAAGAAGAGAAAGAGAGCAAGGTGGATGATGTTGGAGAGTGTGGCAAAGAGAAGCTATCTGTCTTTTTTATGGTCATCTGTGACATCTGTTACAGACTAAGAGAGGTTTCCCCCAGTCTTTGGTAAGAACCATTGCATGGTAAAACATCATGACCATGAAGATGCTAAAAATTCTTAGAATACACGTAAAAAATAATCATTCCCCACTCTTGTTGTTGTTTTTGCAGTTATTTCTTTTCATCCTGAATATATCCTTCTGGGAGCACTTTCTAGACAGAAGAATAATAAAAGAATAATAATAAAAACAACCCATTTAAAACAGCTGACAGTTACAGTGTGTGCACTTTGGTTTTTGTGCAACTCAACCGGCGTGTAGTCCTGGTTGTGTACAGAGAGTTGCATCGCCAAACAGCCAGCTTAATTCAAGCCTTTGGGGAGTGATAGAAGCCAGACTTTCCCCCCAAACAGCCAAGGAATCTCTTCAAGCCCAAAGCAAAAGCAGCTACAGTCGCTGATAAATAGCACCAGCTGAGTTGGCACTCTCTTGGTTATCAGTTTACTACCTGAAAGTGGATTTCGATGGGAAAGGCCTGAATTCAGTGAACTGGAGATTAATGATAATCTGTAGGCCTATGTAATGTTTTTTGTTTAGCCTTGCCATTTTTACTCCTCCTGAAATTTGAATACTAAGCTAAAAGATGGCTTTTTAAGAAATGTAACTGTGTAGACCAATAATCAGCTTAGTTGGCAATAAATGCTAAACACCATCACTGACAACTAAAAATAGTAGTAAATAAAAAAGACAAGAAAAAGATCAGTTATTATTTGTAAAGACAGCTGAATACATGCCTTGCTTGTGTAGACTGAGGAAAAACTGTCAAACAAAAAGTCCACTGCACTGCAGTTGGGAATTAAACATCAGCTCTTCTTGCATACACTTACAATTTATACTCATGATTATCTCGAGATTTCAAATAAAGTTTCATCTTTTTGTTACTTCATGAAATTGCTAATGTTCATCACAATTCTAAATGGGAAAAAGAACTCACCATTTGGTTTCTTTTTCTGCACTAATTCTGCGCTAACACTTTCAGAATGTGCCCACAACACAACTTGTATGTCTACAGGGATGCAGTAACAACCTCCAGATTTCTGTAAACTAGCAAGCTTTTTGCTTACAAAAACAACGACCACTGTTACAAAATTCTACCAAAATAAGATTTTTTGCCGATTCCTTTTAAAACTATGCTACCCCAAGGTCCACAAACTAAGGAGATGAAAAGAAAGAAAAACAATAATAATATTCCCAGCTGTGTCACTAGGCGAGGGCTCAAAAGAGTGAAATTTAGTGAAAAAAGCAGAGATCACAGAGGGATGAGATGCCTATTTTAGACGCTTAGTTTGAGGCGTTGTGTTTGCTGCCTCTCAAATGCGTCAGTGGTTTCCCCGTAAAATGCTGAAAGCTGAGTCACACTTCCACACACACACACACACACACAGACTCCAGCTTCCGACCCCTGATCCTGTCATTACAGGAAACACAATCAGAGTGCTACAAATCACTCTTTAGTTTAGCGTAAACCTTGGGAGACTGATCCAAAGCCACACTATAAATCACTGCTGGATGCCTACTCTATATGCTTCAGCTCAGTGCAGTCATCCTGGCGAGTACACCCTCGCATCTGGGATCAAAACACAAACAATGCCACATGGTCCTAGGGTGGACTACAGGACGAGGCTCAGAGAACAACCTACACTTGATACCACACTTGATAGGTAGAAAAGAAAAGAAAAAAAATGCACCTTACAAATCTTATTTTCACCTACTCGTACCATAACTGCTTGAATACGCCTTTCCTGTTCTTGTTGTGTCAAGAGGGGAGTGTGTGTGTGTGTGTGTGTGTGTGTGTGTGTGCTTTTGTACACAGTTTAGTTAACATAAATACACTAAAGATCAATTCCATTTTCTGCTGCCTGTCTTTATTATAGGTAAATTCACCAACCATCATTAACACACCTTTACTCAAGCTGCAATACCATAAACTGGCTTGGTGCACCAGACTTCCCTGTGCAAATATCAGCCTTATCATAGGGATACATCTCATTTGTGCTTAGAGGGCACTAAAAATATTGGCACTGCATTTGCTTGTGTATGCTTGGCTCCATCCTTTAATGTGTTGAGTTTTAAAGACTGTGTCACGCTATCTGTTTGCTTATGCCAACAGTGGCTTTTCCGTTGGTTTGGTTCCAACGGCTTCAAAGACTATGGAGAAATAGTATTTAAGTGAAATAGGCGAATACATAACGTTCACTGGAAGGACTGCATTGACGATGACCATAGGGAAAGTACTTAAGCTAAACGGTCAGATGGCAGTGAACCTGCATTATAGCCTACTTCAGGATGCTCTGATAAGCACCCTGTTTACCCACCTACCATGACTACTGACCTATGCTATGCTATTGCTATAAGTTTATGTGTAAAATATGTGCAATAAGTAACTTCCACAGAAACAAACTCATGTTTCATAGGAATAAAATGACGATTTATTATAACACAGTTAAGTGCACAAACCCATCTTGCTCAAAATCTGGTTTCTAACAAGTCATCATTCGTTCCAGCCAGTGAAGTTCCTATTTGTTCTCCTAGTAGAAATTTTGATACTAGGCAAAACACTGGTGAGAACAGAATTCTCTGTTGAGCTGTTTCTACTTGTGTGGTGGAAATGTTTGTTTGGAGCTAAATCATGGATTGAGACAATGTGGAACTAGAGAGGCTTTATGCTGTCTGTCAAATTGTTAAAAATGCATTGAGGTGTTGAAAGGGATTTCAGGCAAGGGAGACATGCACACAACACAGACGGGACCAGCAAGATATCCAAACACTTTGTCTTTTTGCTCATGTTAACATTATGTCTGACAAAACAGTGGCTCCCTCCATTGAGCCTTTAGATCTGATGCTCAAAATTTTTGCAAAGGGAAAAACATTAAAATTGCACCAAGGTAGAGAGAGAGAGAAAAAAAAGAGAGAGAGAGAGATAGGGGGGGATACCTGTAATAATGGACACTAGGAATTAGTAATTCCTCCTGAGATGAACAGTCACAGTTTAACACATGTTTTAAGGAACACACACACACACACACACACACATCGAGGGCCCCTTTTTGGATGCAGGGGTTTGTGAAAGAGGAGGATGTGTCCTTGGGCTTTTCCAGCTATTGTAGCGGCGCCACTCTGACTCACTCCTCCCAAAGCCATAATCGCGGATTAGCAGAAATAAATCTCCCCTGTTATTTTATTTATGTCCTAAATTTGCTCGCAGTCACACCACAGCCAGGGAATTCAACTGACATGCAGGGAAAACGTGAAACAAAAAGAGACACATAGAGAGACGAGAGAGGGGGTTGGGGGGGGGGGGGGGAGAAAGAGAAAGAGCACTTTAAAAGCCCATGAAGAGTTGTCATCTTCAATCTCCCTGATCCAGCACTCATGACCATGGCAAGGACAGTGCTCCAACAGTTGAAGTCCTTTGCATAACAGCATGTAAATATAGACATGCGGAATGTCTCTAAAGACTCCAAAGGAAGAGATCTCGGTGAGATGTTACAAAAATATGCATCATGCCCTTCTACAGGAGAAAACATTTCGATTAAGCATTAACTTAAACTTCATCATGATGAAATTAATTACAAACCTATATTTCAACTAGTCCTGGTAACTATAGAATCTTAATCATTTTGACTTCACTGTATTCTAGCCATGTGCCTTAATAACATTAGAATTTCCCCTGACTAGTGCTGCACTGTTCTTGATTGTGTGCCTTCAGTGAAGCAAATGTGCTGTAATTTAATGTGACGTTGTAAAGACCGCATGGGATTTTAACCAGGCTGATTGCTAATGTTCTTCTCCGCAGAACTGTGGATAATCAGCAGCGTAAATCCAGAGATCTGACACCTAATTTGCCAGTGAATCTGGGACTTTGTGACCTTATTAGAGAAACTGTGCAACAGGGCACACATGAAGTGGATGTAATTAGTGAGGTCCATCCGAACCTGGATTTAAATTAGTGCTGAAAAATACAGGAAGTAAAGAAAAAGGCTGCCATTTTTCCCTGAAATATGAACACAAAGATACTCTGTCTGATAAAGCATCTAGAAAAAGTAAACACAGCCCTGTGTAATATATTGAATTACTTACAGTAGAACCTAAGGAAATTAGTTCTTCTGGACTGTGCTCTTTGTATAATCAGAACACATTGTTCTGTAGAATCTGTCCAGTAGATGCATCACATCACATTTACATGAGTGGATTTGGACACAGTTTTTGAGTACGGTTAATGCATACATTCGTGATCACTTTCTCCCTCCCCAGGTATCATGCCTTTACATTGCAGGCATGTTGGGTTCAGCCATACGATAGCTGCCTAACAGGAAGGAATCATTTCATTCAGCCTCACAATTTCAACTTACTATGCAGCTCTGCACACTTTAGCTTCATCTTGTGTTGTGAATTGTACAAGCATTCTTTGGACCACTTTTTATCATCACAATTTACACTGGGCATTTCTGTGTCTCCTGACTTTTAACATGTCAGCCTATGTGTGCAAATGCCAAAGCTGATTTCCTGTGTTTCCTGATTCCAAAAAAGGTCTAATACTTTACATTACAAATGCAGCCTAATGTATATTAACTGTGTTAAAAATATCCAGTACTGCACATGAGTTTGTGAGTAAAAGAGAGGGAGAGAGATAGAGAGAGAGAGACTGCCTTGGAGGCCTGAAGTTGGGCTTCTTTGCAGACATATTCTTCTCCCGTCTGATTGGCCTGTGCCTCAGGACCTCAGAAAACACTGAAGCACTGATGTTTCATGCGCGGCACTTTATTTGGACTGACTTCCTCACAGAGCTAAATATGTGTGCCGTGCCCTGATTAAGACAATGGCTGGCTGTGCCCATCCCTGACAGTTGAGATAAAAATGTTCATATGGGTAGTCAAGTACGACAATGAGTTGTTTGGGCTTTCTGCAGACAAAAACAGTGAAGCAATAACAAAATAAAGAATTTTGTTAACTCCACTTCAGAAGGCATTTGCATATCTGCAAACATGGCTGCTACCATTCATATTCCCAGAAGACCCAACCATTTGATCTGTGTTTTTGCAAAGTTCAACAATTAGCTCAACAGTTTCATGTGTGTGAAGATGATGCTGTGCTTTGAGGAGTAATTTACTGTTGGTATTTACTAATGAAGGGAAAAAATGTAACTGAGAAGAGGTATTAAACTAAGTAGCTACAACATCAAATACATAACATACATTACAACTAATACAACCAGAACATTCAAACTGTATATTAAAACTTTAATTTGCACCAAGTTATCACATCTCTGAATGTAGTTACATGCAAACCAAAAAACAGATTTTGCTCAGATTATTTACTTATCATGTAACTCAAGAAGTATTGTTTGGAATCTGAATAGTTTTGTCATTTAATTAATTAGGGTTCTCCACTAACTTTTTTTTTTTTTTTTTTTTTTGCTTTTCCATATCTCAAATTTGGTAACTGGTATCCTGTACCATTCTTGATACCACCTTGGCTGAGGCTCCAAGCATGCTGACCTGATGATGTGTGCAAATTGACTGTTTAAGGCAATACGCTAAACTGTACAGTGGGTCCGAAACCAAACCAAACAGAGTCAAACTGAATTGAACAGAACTGAGCTATAATCAATCATTGCAGGACCCCCATAATACTCTGATAATAGTTGAAGTTTTCTATAACTAGTGAGCGACTGCGCGTTGGGTAAATGTTCTGTCTTTGGCTTTTTTTTTTGTAATATTAGGCCTATAATTTGGTTTCTGAAATAATTACAGTAACAACATGCATTCTAATATCATTTTTAGGCCAGATGCTTTTAGGCTATGTTTATGAGATGATGACTGTCAGCTTAGTGCAGTGATGCGTTAAGTGAGCTGGATTAATGTTATCCTTATATTCTGTAGTAATTTCACAGAAATCAACTTGAAGTAAACTTGGAGCCTTAAAACATTTGTGCATTGACTAGTCAACTGAAACTCTAACAGTTGCTATTGTGTATTTTTTGTTTTCTGAGTGACTGCTACAGAATATTTTGCTGTTTTCCATACAAATGCATCGTCATGGCTGTTTTTTTTTTTCAGTTTGGAGAAGCTCAGACTGGGAGATTGTGCCCTTTGCTTTGATTTGATTTAATTATGCTTTTTGAGTCATGAGTTGTCACACTTGCTGTTCTTATGATTTGTTTTTGTTTTATTTAGCTGTATATCATGTAACTGAAGTTGCACATTTAGTGTTCTCCCTAAATACAATATTTTTAAGAAGGCAGAGTGGAAACCATTTTTGGTTCTGGTCATTGCTTTGATCATTTAGGAAATGTTACGCATGGCCAAAGACATTTCATGAACACGGTTGTGTCTTCCCTCATACTCTTTAAAATGGAAAACTTGAACTTAGAAATAGCTACTGAAAGATGGGAAAATTACATGAAAGCTTAAAGGGATGTCAAATGTGAGTCTCACAATGGCTTGATGAATGCGGGCAGTGGAGAACACGGGTTGCAGACCAATATTAACAACACAGAAAGTAATTAGTTTCATTGTCACTCGCTGCTGCTGAATGAAGCCTTGCTGCACCAACCCGGAATAGTGTGTGATAGAGAGTCCTGTCAATCAAAGAGGTCCAACCTTATTGCAAGCTCATCCACCAATCATACACAGGCACAGCTTCCATGCACACCCACAGCCCCATTTACCTGCAGGGAAGCTCAGCTTTGCACAGTATGTAGTGGTCAGGATGCAGGCTGCACTGCGTTTTAGTGAGCAAGTGGGTTCTTAATGGTAGAACCAATGAGGTTACAAATTTGAAATAACTTCTGAATGATGTAAAAACAATTAATCCACGATACTGATATTAAGTGAATGCTTAAGTTTTAACCCTTTTAATGTTCTTTTTTCACTTCTATTTTGGAGAGGGCAAAGGGAATCCCTTGTAGCCGCTTCTGCCCTACATGTTAGAGCAGAGTTTCAGAAGATAAACTAGGTTACCTGCTGAAGAAAAAGTAAGATTGAAAGTAGAAAAAATCTTGATTTCTGCATGTTCACCAGCCAGTTCACCATGCCCTGTAAACCAGTGAATTCTGAACACACTTTCAATATCCCCACTTTCAGTCCACTATCCATATCCATCTCTCTCTTTTTCCTTTGTTTCTCTATATCCTTCTCTCTTCCCTCCATCTAAACAATAACCTGCCATTTTTTTCTTTCTCCCTCTCTCATTCCTTTTCCTGGTTTCCCTCTATCCCTCTCTCTCATCCTCTACACAATACCCTGCCCCTCATTTGTTGGCACCCAGAGGGTCGTGCTGTGGTCGCTTGTATTTGGCTATGAGCTCTGCATTTGACATGAAACATTTACAGGCTCAGGGAGGAGTGTGAGAGCTGGGATGTTAAGAGAAGACATGGCGGTGGAACTGAAGATCCCCGCTGCAATAAAGAGCTGAAGCACTGAGGCCATAAACACAGAGCTTACCCGCACAATCTGCCTCTTCTGAAGTAGCACTCCAACCAAGGGACCTGACTGAAGCATGAGCAGTTTAACATAACAAATTGGGAGTATCTCTCTCTGTTTGTGTGTGTGTGTGTGTGTATGTGTGTGTGTGTGTGTGTATAATATTGATTAGGAGGTCTGTAAGTGTACATGAGCAAACAATGGCCTCTGTACAGAAAGGCACACTCACATACATACAACAAAGCCTTGTGTTTCGCCTGCAAAAAGTAGTTGGCTGAGAAAAAAAAAACGTTTGTGTGTATAAACACTAATCAAGTGGAAATGAAGTGGTCAATTAGTTGGTCTACAATTAAAGAGTTACGACCAATGACATTTCTCTGATAAGGCCCAGATCTACATCAGGCTTTTTAAATGAATGGCCTATGGATCAAAGACCACCCTCTCATGGCCCAGATAATTTGCCAGAGAGAATAGCAAAACACGGTTTCTGTTACAATTACTTTGTCATTGTTTTCTTTTCCGATTAACTATTCTGATTGCTAGATGAAAGTACTGCGCAAAACGATGGGACTGACCAGTGGCGGTTCTAGACTGAATTGCGCCCTGGGCGAGACTACCGCCCGGCGCCCCCCCACCAAAAAAAGTGTCCAAAACAAACTGCAATAATAATAATAATAATAATAATAATAATAATAATAATAGTAGTAGTAATAATAGTTTCACTGGAAAAAGTTATTGGTTCATAACTCTATTTAATGGGAACCATATATTAGGCTATGCTTTTATTGTGTTTAGCAAGGTAAGCATAGCAAGCAAGCATCATAAGCAAGAAGGGGCCCTTCGTTAGTTGAACGTGTCCACCGGGGGATAAAAGTAATCTCGTAGAAACTTAGCCTATGAGCCAGGGGAATTTAAATGATCCTCCCTTGGCTAATGTAATTTTTTGAGCAACCCTCCACTACTCATTTATTTTCAAAGTCCTCAAAGATATCTTTTAGCATTTCAAGAAACGTTGACACCTTGACGTTATTTCAACGTCGGCAACTTCTATTGATCACACATGGCAGTGGCCTGCTGCTAGTATGGGTACCGTGTACATGTTACACCACTGAATATCTTAACATACATAGAGAACATTGTTGCATACCTTTATCTTTTGATCCCGATTCAACTCATCTTTTCTTTTTTTTTTCCTAAATTGGGCACCTGATAGCTTTGGCCTTTTTCTCCATTGCTGTGTTTACACCTAATCGACAATCAACAGATTTCCCATCCGCTAACGCCGTCACTCATGACCCTAAGTCAAGACTAAACCAATTCACCTCCACATCATAACCGTTTTTTATTCGGCCTACCTATTTTTGTTCACACAAATAAATAAATAAATAAATAAAAGGGGCTACTTATTGGTCTGTGTTTATAATTTTTTCACTTTTTTTCTGAAGTCAGGTGTCACTGACATAGTTTAGCCCACCTTCTCGTCCGCTTCATTTGGGAGAGGTGCCTACTCTGCGCCCCCATCCCCTCTCGGCTCGATCAGCTTCTGTGCGGCTCCTTCAGCAGCAGGCAGGGGCGGCACAGGTAGCCTATCATATACAATAGAAAACCGCTTCACGGCACAGGTTTTTTCCCCCCTCCAAATTTGTGTGCCGCCCCCCACGTAATGCCGCCCTGGGCGGCTGCCCCGTTCGCCCATGCCTAAAACCGCCACTGGGACTGACAACTACACTCAAAGGTTTACTGCAAGGAGAGGACAGTCAGAGGCGGAGAGGCCATGAGGTAATTTAAGAGATTTCTTGGTTGGCTAGTCAGCAAGACCGATTAAACTCACCAGACCGGCCCACAATATTTTGGAATGAACGCGAATCAATCGAATCAATTGTACAGGTCAAGGCTTTTACAGACATGTAGGGGGACTGATAAACATCCCCTCATCTAATGGTATGAACCTAAAGACACATAGCCTATCAGACGGAGGGAAGGCAGCTGGTTCAATGAGGACTAGCATAACATTACTTTTCACAGTAGGAGGATTTGGTGGTTGTTTGTTGTGGCACACATCATAGAAGGCAAGAAGAGAAAAGGGATGGAAAAAAAACTGAAAAAAGAAGTAGATGCTGAAGGATGATGCATCAAAAGACTCAAAAATCAACCACAAAAAGTTCACCATCAACTAGTAGTGCAAGCAAATATAAAAAAAAGTTAGCAGGAGCTCAGTCGCTGATGTTATTGCTAGACAGAACTGGTAGTGGGTCGGAGCCAGAATCTCCCTGGTGGATTTTAGTGTCCTACTCCATCCCTGCCTAGGTAGAGGGTAAAGGTAATGGTATTAAATGAAACCAGACAAGCATGCAGATCCATTGGTGCCACTCGTAATGAGAGCAATAAATACAGTATCTGCTCAACAGCTTATGTACCTTGGTTCTGACATGATTTGCAATGGTTGAACATGCTCCTAAATATAATACTGATGCATGTAAGCTCAGTTGGAAAGATATACTTATTTAGCAAGTACAATCAAATCTGACTGCTGCTGCTATGTACAGATTAAAAGACACAGTTCTAAAGACACCTATACTTCTGGGCAGGGATTAAATTGGGCCTTGGCTGTCCGGGGCTGTGTCCCGGCACATAAGCTCATGCTGACATCAAAAGCAACATCAAAAGCAACACTTTTCAGTTAAGAGTAATTAATTAGGCTAAACTATCGGTCTAACAATTAGTAAAACAATGGGTTTTATGTAGCCTAATAGACCGCCTGGTTTTCCTGATCAAAAGACGACCTATCAAAGCTTAGAAAAGTTGCAATCAGAGATTCTAGAACACTACGTGGCTGCTTTTCAGTCGGCTACTTTTTCCTCAGCGAGACGTTAGTTGAGGCTGTCAAACAGAGCACCGCACGCTGGTACACTATATACGGCAGGTTGACACAGCGAGATAGCAGCAGACAGACAAGGTATGTGCGAAGAGGTGCAAAATGCAAAGAGGTGCTTAAATGAGTATCTGTCAGTTGAACTGGCATTTGGCCAGTTCAGTTTTTATACATGAGCCAGCTAGCATACCACAGGTAGCTACGAATAAAATGGTAATGTAATGACATGAAGCTGACATAAGCCTAACGTCACCTGAAGTTGGGCTACCTCTGGCATTTTTTCAACATTTATCCCAAAAAATAAATCAACTGTTTGGACTACAGATCATGCAAGCCAAGAAAGTTTCTCATAAAGGATCAATAATTAGGCTACACTAACACATTGAGCATTTCCCCTCTGCATGTGTTTCACATGCTATTTTTTCACTTTAAGTTCTACAGTGCAGGTATTTGTGACAAGATTTAAAATGTTCTGACAGCCATAATATCAAAGATCTTAAATACTCTGCTTGAACCCTCTGATAATATTCCAATAGATATTTGATTTGGTACTATAATGGTCGTGTATCTTGTGTGGTAAAGGTATGACAGGTCTGTGACGTTTATTATATTTCATGTCATGCATATGCCAGTACTAATTCTGACTCCAATCTGCACTTAAGACTTCCCAGTATAGTAGGCTATCTGAGTGAGAAGGCACACCCCTATTTTTCCTTTTTTTCAAAACAACGGCATACCCAAATTGAAAGCTTGACAGTTCCTACATAGTTTTAGACTCAGGGATGTGCCTCATACCATTGGAAAGGTGACACCCTCAAGTTTTTTCTAGAGGAATATGTATGTTTCTGTGACATATGGACACAGAGTTATAGAGGTTGGAACTAAGTTTTTTTTTCCGCTCATTTCAAATGTCTATGAACTAACTAAGATATGAAGGTACCATCCATATGATACCCCCAAATAAAAAAATCTAAGTCCTAACTCCATCTCTCAACCTGTTACACAAAAAAATTGAAGTAAAAAGACCAAAAATATGATTTTTGAATATACATTTTTGAAAAATATGTTTATGCGTTTTGATTGGGACCCCTATGTAAATTCCCATAGAGACTTTTTGTAAACAAGAGGGCCTACTGACATTGAAAAGTTTATAACTTGAAAACCCCTTTGCCTAGAAACATAAAATTGGTTTCAAATGAAAGCCAAGACCCTGGGCTTTCATGTCAGTTTGCTTGATTTGAAGTTACTCCTTCTGGCATTGAATGACACAAGCATAACCATCAAAAAAACAAAAAGTATGTGTGTATTCTGTGCAGTCAAAAAAAAAAAGATTGTTCGCTCCGACCAGAGCCCCCCAGACATAGCAAATCCCAATTTAACCCCTGCTTCTGGGTGCCACAGCCTAGCCTAGCCTACTAATGAAGTGATTAAGAGTTTACTATAGATAAAAAAAATGCTAAATGCATTAATGTAAATGTAAATAAATAAAATAAATTTAATTGTTTACATTATTAATTATTCACACATACAGTAGGCTACTGTGAAACAAACTATAACTGTATGTTCAAAATACATGCATAGGCTACACACACACACACATATGTATCGCGTTTTTATCTATAAATCTTTCTATCTACAGCTCTCTATAGCCCTATCAATCTATTTTATATCTGTTTATATCTATTTATCTGTCTATCTGAAAGTCTCTGCGTCTGGGTGCATTAGTTATGCGCTGTCCATCAGCTCCTATAATGAACCTTAATAGTGCATAATGTGGCCAGTCATGCGCTGCCTTTTAAGGATGAGACAAATTGATTCCCCCTAAGTGGCTCTTGCTTTTGGCTTTTAGATGTGTGCTGCTCAGATGTGAATAGTGAGCAAACACACACACAAACACATACAGACACACACACTCATACATATGCTCACACTCAGACACCAAAAGAAACAGAAAAAAAGCAAGCCACAGACAGATGGTGTGTCCAAATGTTCAATACATTGTTCCTTAAAGGAGAAGTTCGGTGTGATTTTGACCTGGGCTGTACTGAAAGATGTTAACGAGTACAAACATATATCCAATACTGACCTCCGGTAACCCCCAGCATTCCGCATTTTACACCGTTTAAGCCAAAGCTTTCATTAGCATTTCACTGTTACACTGGGGGCATTGCATAGCCTATGCAGCAAAATCGCTATTTTTACACCATTAACAAGGTTCAGAGTAACTCCACATATTATTGGTAGACTTCTGAGAGCCCTGACAAAAAAAGCCATTTATCTTCATAGACTAAGCTGTGCCCCTATAGCTAACAGTCTAAGGTTAATGAAAGCTTCAACTAAAAACCGTTTAATGCGGAATGCTGGGGGTGAACGGAGGTGGGCATTGGATATATGTTTGTACTCGGTGACATCTTCCAGTACAGTCCAGGTCCAAGTCACACCGGATTTCTCCTTTAAGGGGAGGATTAAAACAGTCCTGGGAGGAGAATACACACTCACAGACACACAGGACGAGTTCATGTGCACCACTTTAATCTGTTTATTGGCCCAAGCTGATTCAAGATGCCTCAGGTATCCACCTCACATACTCAGATTTAGACCAATCTGATTGGATTTTTACTTATGAGTTATTAAGGATATACATATGAGCGCTCCCGTTTAACATTCCAGAAGGGTAATGTAAGGGGACGTTAGCTCTTGTGAGAAATCTATAAAACTAGGAATCAGAAAAGTCACCAACAGAAACCTTTATTCATGGCAATATTTGCATTACAATCCAGCTGCCATGTTGAATTCTTTGCAGGTAATTAATAATATCAATATAGCCTGTATGTCTGAAAGTAATGTCATTATAGGAAGCACACATGGACATATTCAAGTTGTTCATGTTAGCACCGCATGAGTAAAGCATTTGAGTAATATAGACTGAATAGTCTCGTGCTCTCAACAGTCTAAGAGCGAGTTGCAATGTTTCTTGGATATGTGACGTATGGGGTTTTAAGTCCTGGCGTAGCCATGACTTTGAGCAGCAGATCATTCAACAGATGGTTGCTCATAGCCTAATTCAAGCAAGCCATGGATACTGAGAAATTATTTTCTCCACACCTGACGATTTTTTTTTATTATTGTTATTGATGCTCAAGCTCTCAACGGCCATCAGCCTAACTGAAAATTGACATTATGAAAATGTAATGTGAGCATTTGTCTTTGAAGAAAAATGTAAAAGAGCCAAATGTATTTACATTGATCTAACCCTGAAAGATTTGTTTCATCTCCACTAATGTGATGATTTAAGTCACCCTGGCTAAGGAGTATGCTGCTGTTGTTTTTGCTGCTCCCAGCAGTGAAGAAAACATTTTCCTTTGTGAGCTCTCTCTCTCTCTCTCCTTCCCCTCTCTGATGCATCACCAGCTCCCCTCAATCTCAACTTTTTTTACCCCGTGATTTCATTTGCATATAAACTGTCTAACTCAGGAAACCGTAATGAATTATCAGTGACATGTTACCATCTTAATTACAGCCTCGCAGTGATTGCTGATGGAAACAAATTATGTTAATGGATTTGAATTAGTATTATTTGCATATTTATGCATTGCATTTTCCACCCGCTGCAATCGTAGATATTTGTTTGATTCTTCTTTGCCGTACAATCTCTTCTTAGTGCCAGGGCTCAGTGGAAAATATGAAGGACCTCCCGAGCAGAGCAAAATTCTGCCAATTAGATCAGGCCAGGCTCGTAATTCTTCTTTTATTGCTCGCCTTCCACAATGTTCTGGCTTGCTTTAATAGGGTGTAATACAGCATTGTGCTTCGACCGTGTGGGTGCAAAATGGCATAAATAAATAAATAAACAAATACATGAATTGGAATGGCTTAACTGGCGGAGTAAGAGCCTGGCACCGACGCCAATCAGATTTATTTGCACTGCGAGTGTCGCACATTTAATTAAGACTTGAATATTTCGGTGTACACTAAAAGTGAAGTGATATCCCCGCCTGTTCTTCACTGCGCCCTGTAATAAGAGAATGTGAACATGAATGAATATCTCTTGTGGCTTCTTATACAGTATAAGTCCCTATACTTATTTATCAAGACCTCTCTCTAAATAGTCATGTAAAGCATATCTCCAAAACCTCATTCTTTCATTTACGCTACATTGCTAAAGTTAGAAAATTCCTTTCTTTTGAGGATGCAGAATGCACTCACATTCTCTGAAATCTGATGGAGACTGTTCTAACTCATCTCCTCTCTGACTTTCCATGCCATTACCACCCTGCCGTGAGTCATCACTGCCTTCTACTGCCTGACCCTGCACCTCTTGCCTTCTGGGTACCCAACCAACCCCACCGAACATGCCATCCTGCTGAGGACCTTCTTCCAACGTTTGATCCGGTGGCACTCCTGAATGGTCCTCATTCCACTACACGGTCCATGCCACTGCCTCCCTACCCCTGCCTTCCACTGCCTGATCCTGCATCTCTGGCTTCCTGGGCGGGCTGCCTTCAGCTCCACAGATGACCCTGACATGATTGATACAGCCTCCAGCTGGCCCCTGGCTTGACTGCACCTAATGACATGCGATATTTTTTACATAGCATTACATCACACTAAAAGTAACGAAACAAATTGTCCTACAAGAAGCCTAGATGTGTGGGTATGGGCATTTGTGTGTATGTGTGTGTACACGCAGAGCTCAGCAGAGATCAATGAGAGTCGTTACATACGATTATTTATTGATAAAAAGCTAAAAATCCTCTTGGACCTCTGTTTCATCTGAATTAGTGGACTTCTTTTGGACTTCTGTACATCTGAAGTCTGTCCATCGATTTCACCTTTGTGTGTGTGTATGTGGGGGGGGGGGGACATCTACAGCACATTGATTCGGCAGCAAATAAAAGCAAAAAAAATTTGTTGATATGGCTGTTGTCTATCAAACAACAGCAATTTGCCATCCATTGATCAAACCAGTACAAGAGAAAACTGCACAGGAGTCTCCCTTTGGTTGACTCTGAACAAAAAATTAATCACAATCATACCCCACACGTTTCCTCAAAGGACGTCAGAGCTTGATGAAGAACCTCTGGTGCTTATTTTGGTATGTGACCATCTCACCTATCCGACAAGTCAACATGATAAAACCTGGAGAAATGCAGAACTTCAGAAGGTGTTTTTTTGATGTTTTTCATGTTTTTGTTGTTTACTTGTTTACACAATCATTTATTCTTGTTGGGGGAGGATGGAAAGCAGTGGATAATTTCGCTCAGTATTTGAATTTAGCTGATGCGTCTTTATAGTCCAAGCAGAGAAGTCGCCTCAGTCCAGTGCACAGTGAGGGACGTGCTGCGGGACACTGAGTGCTTATTTCGCTTGTTTAAATAAATATGGAAACTAGAGAAATAAACAAACCAACATCAGCAAAAGTTATTTTGCCACCTTCGATTCTTGTCACAGCATGCACGCGCTTGGAGCTACAGAGGTGAAGATTACAAGGGAAAGTGTAGCAGAAACGAGACACTTTACTCCAGGCAGTCTCTGATGACTAGGCGTTTATTTATTTGTTTGTTTGTTTATTTATTTATTTCACAGTGGCGCTGGGGTGTGCAGTGTACATGGGAGCATTACAAAGCGCGTTCATCAGCATGACTCTGCTTGACATTGAGTACTAATTACAATTTGATGCGGAAAGTGTTTGGTCTCCAAAAACAACTGAAATTAGGCCTGATGGTATGTGTGTGTGTGTGTGTGCGCATGCCTGCGTGTGTTTGTCTTTTGGGGCTAAAAGAGTATAGAAGTTGTTGTTTTTTTTCCCAGAGAGAGCTCGGTGTGAAGACTGAGTCTGATAATGCTATATTAGCATGTGCTATTTTGGTTACCTTTCATCGTCCACCTAAATGAAGACTGTTAGCGGGGCTTGCAAACCTCAGCCAGGCTTACCCAGTGCAAATGGCTAAAAAGAACAAACTCAAATTAAAATAGCAAATGTCTCCTATCAATCTGTGGCCTTGTTTCGCCCACTAACTCAGCTCTGGAATTACTTTTCTAAAATGAACATGGCAATGGTTGAAAATTGTCTAGGCCAAGTTCACTACACAGAGTGTGTTTTATGTGGGTGCACAATACTGCACTTGAAAAAGGTTGATGTGGAGGTAAGGATTGTTGCCGAGGGTTGATTGGCTAATGCACATGCTCTGACCTGCCCACTGTGCTCTGGCAAGCTGGTGGGAAAGATGTAGGGAGGTTTTAACGCCAACACCATAACGAAGCTGTGAGGGTGACCAGATCAGAGATGGTTCATGTATACCCGCCAGGCTTTTCTGGTTTAGGAGATCACACACACACACACACACACACACACACACGCACACATGCACAGACGCAGTGCCTTATCACCTGGACACAAGCTCACTCCAAAGCCTGCAAGCCTATCAGGCTCTCTCAGCTGTGAGAACACTAATCAGTGGACCATGCCCAAAATAATAACACACACACACACACACACACACCTACACACACGACAAACACATGCACATGCACACGATGACACGATGGAACACAAAAACAATGCCCTTCACGTATCCATCTACACATGCACACACAGACATTCAGACCTACACAAATGACTGACTTCCAAACAACCTTCTACCCACTCCCCCAAAATACACCAAGACACACACATACACACACATACATATACAAATACTCACATACATAAAAGTCCACCAAGATTCACATATGGATTCAAACACGTACCTGCACAATGATTTAAACACAAAATCATTAATACTAATTTGCAAAACAGTGCTACATTTAAATAGCCTGTTAAACCAAACAATAATATAAAAATGACCAGCCTGGCTATAACTGTACACTCTGTACAAGCATTGTGTGTTGTGATTGGTCCAACCAAACCTATTGTGACTCTATAGGTTGTTTCTACATAGCAAAACCATTTGCTACTGCTAGGGTACACCTACATTTACACACAACTTACTCTCTCTCACAACACACACTAACAACCCCCCACACACACACACACAAACACACACACACACTCACACACACATCCCTTACAAATTCTCGTTGATGTGCACACACACGCACAACTTAAATAATTGCTGCAGACTTTAAAATGTGTTAATAATGCAATCTAAATGCACATTGTTTTGTATGTGCCTGATTTGTTAAATAATAGTCCAGTGCAAATGCTGTCATCTCCACACGAGCATTAATTATACTTTTCACGTCAAAGTCTTTGAAACCACCTTTGCTCAATAGGATTCATTCATGTTTTACAACAATGTAATAACACATTAATATGCATTGACTCCACATAGTAACAATATTACAAAGCAAAATGACGATGTATCAGACACCTGCCTGTGCCATTATTTACAAAGGGAAGGGGTGGTTGAGAGGTGAGCAGAAATCTGAGGGGAGGAAGAGTAATCAGGAGAGAGAGAGAGAGAAAGGGAGAGAGAGACTTCCGGACCCTCTGCATCATAATGAAGTGCAGGACTTGACGGGGTGGTGATGAGCAATTTTCCACACAGGAAATGTAGTCCCTGCCCTCCCAGAAAGGAAACAATCTCATCAACGCCATCCATCCTAACCCCCTCTCCCCACCATCTCTTTCATTTCCCTCGTTTTACATCTGCAGCAACCACTCTTCATTTAAACCAGCAGACAAGACTTGACCTCTAATCAAAGCAGCTCTTATGGTGTAGAAGTTCAGAGTGATTGAGGAACTGTGGTTCACGGGCATGCATTTCTGTGTGCATTTCATCTGTATGAGCGTGTGTGTGTGTATGTGTATGTATATGTGTATGTGTGTGTGTGCGTTGGGGTGCAGAGCATCCCCGACATAGTCATTACACTAATGGAAATACATTTTAATTAAGAGCATCTTCATTTGCATTGTGTGCTAATTATCTAAATCGCTTAGACTCATCTCCAGTGTCTAATCAGTGCGCTTTGCTTCAGCAGAGCTGAGGATTTATTTACTCTGAAGTAAAGGTACCTGTCTCTAGAGCACCACACACACACTGACACAGAAAATAGAGTTGTTTCTGAGATTAGGTAAATCTGTTAACAAATAAAACTAACTACCAACATTTCAGGGGCCCCTATAGGAGGGCCTACTATTGAAGCCCTTATTCTGGGGTCTAACCCTGTCAAACCTAACCCGCCTTAAGCTGTCTTCAGAGGAGCTGCACTGCACTCTGAGAATGGCTAAATACTTTGCTAATAACTGTTCCTTAGCTACCACTGTTTGCAATTAGCCCATCTAGCCCTGAGCCCTTGTGCCACCAATAACACCAATAACTTAGTTCTATTTTTATTGGCATTGAAGAATTTTCATCACCATTGTTGTGTGTGGGAGAATTTATCAAGGGTGTCGGTGAACCTTTTTTTCTGTCACTGGTATAGAGCCCTTAAATAAAGATAAGGAGAAAGCATGCCCACAATCAAACAATCACTAAGCTATAAATAAACATGATTATGGTAATAGAGCCTGTGCACTGCAAAACACAATTAAAAAAAAAAAATGTAATGTAAATGTAATGTTTTGGGTAAATAAAATAGTTGATTGTTTGAATATCCAAGCCTACATATATTGTCACCCTTGGATCATGCAATGGTTTAGTCCACATTCACCTGGCTTTTTAACTGGACACATTTACTTTCATATTGCTGAAGCAGCAGTGCCATTGTATCTGTGCTAGAGGATGGTCCCCAAGAAAGCTAAATCCAGTTTTCCAAAAAAAAAAAGACGCTGGAAAAGACAAAAAAAATAAATGAGGGGAAGCAACTGCTTACAAATTTCTTTCCCCAAGAAAGGTGAGCATAATGTAATAGCAAATAGCATTTTTGTTTTCATAACGTGCCACAGGTATGATAAGGAAATTTAATGAATATTCACTATTAGGCCATAACATAAATAGACCAATAACCTTATTAGGCTCAATACCATAAACCGGCTGTCAAAGCTAACAAAGCTAAAAATCAACTGCACTCAGTTTTAGAAACTCTCACAGAGGGAGACCCATTGATATTATTGAACCTTTTGTAAAGCACATCATTTAGGAATGTACATGGTCACTGCTTTTGCATAGGACCCAGAATTTGGTGCTATGCCACTGTGCCTAATGAGCAGACAGTGTTGGGAAAGTTACTTTGGAAATGTAATGTGTTAAAGTTACAAGTTACTCTATCTAAAATGTAATAGTAGTGTAACTATTTCAATTACTTTAACAAAGTAATGTAACTAATTACATTTGATTACTTTTTAATTACTTTCCCACATTTTGAATGAATTTCAACTTTTAATAATTTTTTAAAACCATGGATTACCCTTCAAGTATTAATCAACACTGACTGCTGTAAAGATCCCTACAAACTCCTTAGACTTCAGTGTATTAACTAGAGGTTGTCTATTTTGTGTGATTGCTAGCTCATTTTTACTGTTTAGACCAGGGATGGGCAACCGGCGGTCCTGGACAGCATGCGGCTCTTTGCTTGGTCTCTTGCGGCTCTTGCATTTATATTGAAATTTTTGTTTGCGTGTGTGTGTTCGCTTCCCAAATGTGCATGTGTGTGAGATGAAAATACAGTCAAGTGTTCTGGCAGGGGGCAAGATCATTTAAGTAAACAATTTGTTAATTTCGCTCTCAAAATGGCAGGGAATAAATGCACAGCAAAGTGAAAATATGAAGATAAACAGGACGTTTGAAACGGGGGAGTTTATAGTTTTTTGTTGAACGTAATGGCAAATCATTCTGCCTTACATGGTGGGTGGGTGGGTGTGGGTAACAGAAAGGGGTGATATTAATGTGTGCCCATGTATGATGTGGCCCTTGCGGTAACACAGTAAAAATGTGACTCTTGGTCTCTGACTGGTTGACCATCCCTGGGCTTGGCCAACACTGAGTTTCTATCGGACATTGCAGTCACCAGTGCAGACTGCTTAGTAAAGTGGGTGGAGTTTCCAATTCAAACATGACGACAAATGTTTCACTGCAGAAGATATGTAATTTGAAATGTAATCCTGAATATTTACTTAATGTAACTGTAATTTAATTACACAGTTTTTCAATGTAACTGTAACTGATTACTGTTACTTTTATTTTGTAATTAAATTACGTAATTTTGTTACATGTAACTAGTTACTCCCCAACACTGTGAGCAGACCCCTGATGACACAATTCTCACAACGAACACTTAATACTAACATAAAACCATGAACTTTACAATCCTGAAGGGCACCAATCTGATTAGAATTGTAGTCATGCTCATAAATACCAGCTGCAATGCCACATTGTCCATTGCATATTTCCATACAGATCAATAATTTTGTTTGTTTGCTTGCTTGACTGTTTCTTTGTTTGCATCATATAACGTGTTGTTAACATTTACAAACTTCTAGAAAACTTTTTAATTCCTGTGTACATTTTAATGACTGAGTCAAAAGTTTGCTGAGGGTGAGATCACAAAAAGTCGCAAATCACAAAAAGCTGCTAACCTAATAATTGACTCACACCCAGCTGTTTTGTTATTTCTTCAGACACAACAAATGTATATCCAAGTGAGGGTATGACTATGCAAGGTGAAGCAAACAAACAAACAAACAAAAAATTATATTTATTATAATATATAAAAAGATATATTATAATAGTGCCTGAATATTTTCTAAATGGCCCAGGAAAGTCTTGTAATAAAGATGTCATTGTCGTTGACACAGAGCCACCTTGGGAACCATTACGCGTGCAGGCATGATGTCTTTAACATTTCATCATCTGCCAGCGCTTTGCAGTTGTCTTGCGTCAGGGAACGCCCACTCCAGAAGAAGTGGGAAAAGCCCCAGCTTACCTGAGTGTGAAGGCCTCCACAGGCGAGTGTGGTGCGGTGGCGATGAATGCAGACACCGCCTCGCGCTGCCTGACGGGCTCAGACGGAACCAACACCACAAAGTTCCCATCTAGCCTCCTCTCAGACAGCAGTGGAGGCGCAGGTGCCTGGTGCAGCCGCACGCTGCCTATCCTCCTCATGGGAGTGCTGAACCCCCCTCTGCCACCTCCCAGCCTGTAAGCTCTCCTCCTCGACGTAGACTCCTCGCCGGCCCCCAGTCCACCACACCCCCCCTCCGCGCTGGGATCTAGCAGCCGATAGTAGAGCTCCACAGGGGTCCCTTCTGAAGGCTCAGACTCCCCAGAAACAGAAGAGTAAGAGAAGGATGATGAGGAGGAGGAGAATGAGGCCACGGAGGCACGCTGGCGACCGGGCACCACGCTGGGAGGCCCGAACCAGCCGGGCAGCGGCTCTAGCTCGGCCACACACATGCCCAGGTCACCAGCCAACTGGCAGACGCCGCGCGCCTCCTGCGTCTCATGGAAGGCCGACAGGTGCACGCACGGCAGCCGGCCCACGGTGCTGTAGTCGTCCCAGTCGCGGCCCGAGACGTAGAAGAGCACCTGCACGCGTGGCCGCCGCAGGTACACGCGCTCCGAGATGATGAAGGTCTGCACCTCCCAGTTGAAGGTAAACAGAGGTGAGGAAGAGGAGGACTGGGAGGAGGAAGAGGAGGAGGAGAAAGAGGGGAAGAGTGAGCCCGAGGGCTGAAGGAGCTCCATGGGCACGGGCTGGCTGACGGACAGCGGCCCATAGGTGGCGTTGATGAAGGGCGTGCTGCGGGCGCGGAACACCACGAAGGGCTCGGTGCGCGACAGCAGGCTGGAGTTACGCATGAAGTCCTGATTGGCCTCCTTCAGGAAAAAGGCGGAGTCGGCATGGAGTAGAGTGAAATTGACGGGCAGGTAGGAGGGCGGGGCCGGGAAATGTGGGAGGGTATCCAGGAGACGTCCATCTGCAACTGAGAGAGAGACAGGGAGAGAGAGAGTGAGGGGGAAAGAGAGAAAGAGATATGGATGTATTAGGACAGACTAAAGGATACATGACATACAGTAAAAAATCACTCTGCCTAAAATCACTCAGATTGTTGCGAAACACAGCCATCATGAAAGATGCAAAGGTCAAGGGGGAAAACACTCTCACTTTGAAGACTAGAGCAGACAAACAGAAGAGAATAAATATTTCATCCAATTACAGCACACATTGGGCTTAAACCAAATGAAGAGTTTACAGCAGACACATTTTGAAACTCCCATTGGGTAGCATTTGGATGTGGCCTCATTCAACACAGGTCAGGCCATAAACATTTGACTAGGAGAGTGATCAGCAGCAGGTCACAATGTCAGTCCCTTCAGATTGCTACAGAGAGTAATTATACATAACAGTGTTAGCTCACAGTCTTGGTTTAGGACCTTCATCATTTTAAGCAAGACACAGGCTTACACACAAACACACCCACACACACCCAAACAGCCAAAGCTACACACACAGACATACATGTACACATACATACATAAACACAAACACACACACACACAAATATCCAAGGCTACACACACAAACTGTATGACACCACACCAGACTGCCAAGACATCCATTAGAGGCAGCATGACATGAGTGCTAATGATAGCTGAGCATGAGTTCTGCAACCCAGAGGGGAGGTGGGATGGGTGGTTGGGGGTGGGAGGCACCCCCATCAGGAGTCCTGCCCAGCAGCAGCTCCCCGCCTTGGGCTACAGGCAGCAGACGCACAGCCCCAGGGCCATAGAGGACTGGGGATTTGGATGGGGTTGGAGCCACCACAGTGCAAAAAGGCCTATTGATTTCCTGTCAGGAGCAGACAGGCTTATGGAGAAGGATGCCACTGGGCCAGTTCAGGTACAGGCCCATCATCACACGGTCACGAAGCACACACTATGTACACACACACACACACACACACACACACACACACACAATCTCTCCTTCATATAGCAGGTGACTGGTGCTGGGTGTCCCTCGAGACTTGGAGCAAAAAGCTCTGAACAGAGAAGTCTACTATCTGATCCCTTAAGCATACATACAGTTCACATACACTCACACAAATAGACACACACATACACACAAACACACACACACACACTTCAAGAACAGCAACAAAAAAACACTAATTTACAAAATACACATAACCCATATATTCTCATATGTGTGTACACAGACATACATGCACTGCAGGCACTCCAAAATATGACAATAAGGAAGAATTTAGACAACTTTATTACAGTACTTTATGGCTAGTAAATATGTTTAAAAAGCTATTTGGATTTGGATCACTAATCGTACTTTAGTAACCTCCAAGCCCTACCTATGTAATGAGTGGATATCCTGGCTGACTATATGAATGACTGCCCCCAATCTATATTCAAGCTGCGCTATAAACACCTGACTATTAACCTATAGTGGTTATCATGACACAGTTGTGAAAGCGTGCCATCCTTCACAGAAATCATATTAATGTTTAAATTTTAAATATGTTTTTTACATTATAATTGTTTGTTTTGTAAAAAAAATATTTCTGTATTGGGTCCAGTCGGGGTGGGGTGGGGGTGGGGAGGTTGTGTGAAAAAAAAGAAAGAAAAAATTATGTAACTGTACTGATGTGTCTGTTTATAATTTATATTTCTCAATAAAAAGAGGTTTACAAAAAAAAAAATTGACTCAGCACTAGGTTTTCATCAGTGATTATACAGAAAATGGAGACAAGGACCTCACCTATACAGTATGAAGTGACAACACCAACCCCAACACTCTACCTGTGCTCAACCCGCACATTTAAATATATGCACATTAAAAAGTATGCAGTAAAGATAGTACTCACATTAACAAATATATCAATTAAAGGAACATGATTTACAAGTCCTGGAGAAGACATGATTTACAGAGACCTGGATTCTGCGTAGCATCAAGGTTGTGTATCCTAAAGATCTTTTATTGGCCACCACCACCACCGTCACCCCTCACCACACCATGTATGCGTAAAAATGTGAATCATGTATGTGTAAAAGAGATTTTACTAAATTGCACAATACTAAAATTTCTAATTGAAACGCTAAAAACCAGAAAGTACAGAAATGTCTGCAATATGTGGTAAAGTAAAAGTTGAGTATTCCGGATTATTTCTTCTCAAGTAAAGTATACTGGAAAAAAATGCAGTAGTATTTGTCTTACATTGTTTTACATTCCACCAGGTGAGGCCTACTTTATGTCCCCCTATTGCTATGAACTTAGCCCTGAAGTGTTGACAGCCTGAGCAGAACCCATCAAATCTCTTTTGCACGGCCTCTCCCCACTACAAACACATGGCTGTTTTTTATGATGTGTGTGTGTGTGTGTGTGTGTGTGTGTGTGTGTGTGTTTATGTGTGTTTATATGTCTCAGATCTGCAAAAACTGTGAACTATCTGTTTCATTGTATCGATTGGTGTGATGGTAAGTGCAAGGCTGTCAGCTGTAGCTCTTTCTAACTTACGGCATGAGAGCCATTAAACCTGCACAATAGGCTGCTGTTTTCAGTACAAAATGTGATAAGAGGGAGGAGAACACTGATTAAAAAAAGATAAAGAAATTACATTGTTTCATTTTTAACTTTTTCTTTTTGACTCACAAAGGTTAAACAAGTACAGTTCAGATGGAAAATCTTTGGTTTCTTTTTTGCTCTCATTCTCTCTCTCTCTCTCTCTCTCTCTCACACACACACACACACACACACACACAAATCCTAAACGATGGGATAAGTCCCAATTACAGCAAACCTCTGCTAGATTAATCCGCTGGCTCTCCAGATGGATGTGAAATATGTAATTTTCCTTCCTGGAGTCGGCCCTGCCCTGCAGCCAGGGAAACGCCAGCACGGAGCACAGCCAATAAAACACGTCATATATCTCCCTGAGCTGTGGACACTGGGAGCAGACCAGGAAGCAAAGCCTGTGTGTTGGTGGGGGGCAGTGTGGGTAGGTGTTGGAGGGAGCAGGCTATTACTCTGATAGAAAAACAGAAGAGGGTGACAACTGTGTGTCTTCTCTAGATACAGCTGCAGATTTTTTTGTGTGCTTTTTGTGTTTGTGTGTGTGCACATGCACAGACTGGATTCCTGTTATGCTGTAATGAGTCCATATGTGTGATAAATGATTTCTTGTCATTGTCTGGGTTTGTGTTGTGGTGGTAGTGTGGGGGGGGGGGGGGGGGTCTTTGGCTAAGCAAGGATCTTATGTGGTTGGTGCTGTAACCTGGCACGGTTTAGCTCTGGATTCAAACCTGTGACCTCAGAGACTAGGGGCCCAATTTTCAAGTTCAATCGCGCATAGTCTAAAGTCTAAAACGCAGTTCTGTTTGGGGCATGGGCCAGCGCAGAACGCTATATTGCCTGTAGGAAAAGTGGACATCGCGCCTGGCGCATAGTTAAAATGGGTTGTCTTAAATGAGTAAATTAGTCATGGGTGTGTTTGGGGTGTAGCATGTTACAAACCAATAACAGTTCATACTCTCATTCCCTTTAAAAGTCCGGCGCACAACGCATTCCATGTTCCATGTGAAGAAAATGTGCACGTATATATAACCAAAATATTAAATGATGTTCTGGTGGTGTACCTAATATGTACAGTCTAATATGTACAGTCTTGTTTCTTGACAATCTCGCTTGAAAGGTGTCCGCCACTGGTCAAATAGCCTGTCAGTTACTTATTAATTCTCACTGCTTACTGCAATCAACTAAGGTTTGCAAATATTACATAATTTTTTTAATAAAATAAGCATGGCGTGATGTACATTTGAATTTTATATGTCAAGGACTGGGCTGCTGCTTGCTCCTGCTGATGAAAGAAGCAGTCTGTGCCTGCACTCTTCCATATCTCAAAGCACTAAGCGCCCGTAAAATACCCTTTGAACAATGCGCGAATGATTCCTGACCAGGTTTTTTCTAGTCAGTGGCGAATTCACTTTTACTTCTTGAAAAATAGCAAATTTGCACTATGCGTCGCACCACACCCCGTCTTTTCACTGACACGCCCGACAGAGTGCAGAGCCATCTGCTATCTTGACAATGTACATTTCTGACGGAAAAAAGAACGATGCGCTCGCACAAAATAGCAATGATAGGTTGCGGAAGTCGCGAAAGCACTGTGCACCGTGTGCATTATCGGGCCCTAGGAGTCGAGCACACAAGCCATTCATCTGAACAGCTCAGGATCCTAGTGAAATGACTATGTTTCATCATTGGGGGGGATGTTTGCCAACATCCCTCATGCAAACTTAGACTCGGTGGCGGGTGCTGTCATTAAGTCTACTTGATTCGAATTCTGATTTTCTGCATCTGAAAGACTGAAATGACAGCTAGCTCTCGAATCTCTCTTACAGATGGACAAACACACACACACACACACACACACACACACACACACACCGACTGGCAGAGGCACAAGGCTCCTTCTCTCACCAGCTGGTGTGGGCCTTTTGCCCTTCTGTCTGATCAGTCTGTTCCCCTCTGTCTGTCTCTGTTACGACCCCGGATGAAATAGGGCCGTAAACATGAAATGGACGCCAACACCAAGCTCAATACAAAAACATTTATTGATTAATGAACGAACATATGTCTAGGGTATGATCGGATTATGATCGTAGCAGGTGTAAATTTGAAAAGGCCGGCAATCGCTGAAAGTGGAAGAGAATGAAAGTGTGTATGTGCATGTCTGTGTGTAAGAGTCTGTGTGAGTTGCGCCCCCCCCCCCTCAGCAGTCAATCTTCAGGGCCTATATAGTCCCCGCCCACTCCAGGTGAAGGCAATCCTAATTGATAACACCCGCAGCTCCCCAGTGTCCAGGCATAGGCATCTGCATGGCACCAGGAAGCACAGAGGGTCGTCACAGTCTCATTATTCTGAGCTTTGTTCCCTAATCAGAGCAGCACCAGCAGCCACAAGCACACACCTCTGCACTAGCACAGTTACCACCACCATCACCCACGGCTACCACAGGCTCCCATGCCCATCCACCACCACTTCCAGCACTGCTTTCACCTTTGCACTGGTGGCTAAAGATAGTCCGCAAAACTACTAATCCGCTTCCAAGCTAACGTTCCATTATTCATTGTGTCTATAGGTCTTCTGGGTTTTAAATCTTGTGCTACTGTACTGTGCATTATCTATGGCATTTAGACTGGTGACCACTGAGTACCTTCAAATTCCCCCTAACCGACCCCCAACCCCAACCACCCTGCCATGCCAAACTTTCTATATTGTCCCTGAGTGATGGCAGGGTGGCAGGGGGCACAAGCAGTCTGTGTTTTATTCCCCAGCCTGAGCCTCTGTGATGGTGCCCGCCACTGTAAAGACCAGTGTGTGCAGCATCATGTCGCCCACCCACCACCCCACCAAACCTATCAACCCCCCGACTCCCCACTACATTGCTGCCGCTGCCTTTGGCCTGTCGCCCCCCCCCCCCCCCCCCCCCCCCCCGAGCCCTTGAATCTCCATGTTGTCTGTGAGTGACAGCGGGGTGCCGGGGGACACAGCGTCGCTCCACAGAAGCCTTTTAATCACCATTGAAGAGGGCGCTGACCTTCCCCTCAAGAGCAATCTGTCTGGCAGATTACCCCCTGCTCACCTGCTCTCTCTCTCTCTCGCTCGCTTGCTCGCTCTAACACACATCCGCTCTTTTTCTCTACCTCTCTTCCTCCCTCTCTCTCACCATTTCACTCTCATCTCTCTACCATTTCTTCTTTTTTTCTACATTCAGTATGTCTTTGTGGAAGATTCATGCTCTTTTTTCCCCTCATCAGAGTAATGCATTGTTAGCTACATGCATTTGTTTGCTAGAGTAATGAAATGTTTATGTTTTCACATACAGCAAGTGGCTTGCTACAGTTGAAGGGCTATCTATAAAGCATTAAAAATGCAAAAGGGCAATACAACCTCTCAACTTTTTCTTGTGTATATCTGTGGGTTTATGTTGATATTGTAAAATAAAATGTATGAAAGACCTCCTAAGGGGAAGTTAAAGTCCTCACCAGGCATGTGTGACAATGAGGGGATAAACAGATGTGGGTAAAAAAAACTGTCAAACTGATTATAACTGCCAAAAACACTATTTACCTGAAAGTATTGCTTAAAATATTGTTTGTTCAATGTTCCATATCAAAAAGACAAAGAAAAGTACATAGAAAAGACAGTACAAAAACAACAAAGAATAGATAAAACAACTTAAGATACAAGTAAGAATCTGTTCCAATGTTTCCACAGCCCAGAGGAATATCTTGTATCACTCTATTTTGTATCAGAGATTGCCATTATTATACTGTTTTTCGACTTTAGAAACCGACACATAAATCTACACATAAAAATCCTCAACAAGGCCTGGAGGTGGGTACACTACTGTAACACCCACGAACGTAATAACTTCCCACAAATGTAATAAACCACAAACGTAATAAAAATATGCACTTTTAAAATGTAATAATCCTGCAAATGTAATAATTTCCCATGAATATAATAACAGTCGCCTACTGTTAACGTAATAAAAAAAATCCCACAAACGTAATAATTATTACGTTTGCAGGAAATTATTACATTGGTGGAAACATTGAAAAAACTTATTACATTACCCTCCCATAAACGTCATAAATCACAGATTTGGTGAAATTGTTACTGTTTTTATCAGATGTAGGAGTTTATTTGTCCATCATCTCATATCTCTAACCATGTAGCCTGCTGTCAGAGCTTAAAATCTGATACAGTGGCATGCTGCATATGTTTTATTGCTTCCCTCATTTGTTTTTATTGATAAAGTTTGATATGTGTGTTCAGATTTTCAAAGTAACGCTTATTCATTCTCACCACAACTGACAATGTGAATGAATAGCATATGCTAAGTTTAGCCCCTAATATTAAATTCCTGAATGTTAACACTGAAAAGGGTTGTGCAAAAAATAGCTGTCCATTTAAATAAATGCCTTACTATGCAAATACTTTTTCCCAATAAAATTAATGAAATCAGCATGTCTGTAATATGCACAATGGTTAAATGTCAAATAAACTTGTATTCAAAAACATCTTTAAACATCTTTGGTGAAAAGATTATACTATTATCAAAAGATGTGAGGCTTGAACCACACAAAGTAGGCTGAGACATGATGTAAACTGAACACATTTCAATTGCTTAACATCTTTGGTGAAAACATTACAACACTGAACTCTGAGCCTAACTCAAAACTTTAAAAAGCCTAACTTCAAAAAAAAAATCTTAACTAAACTTAACTAACTACATTTTCAAAGGATGTGGACCCTTGACCACACAAAGGCTCTAGCATTGATATGACTTATATTTTATGTAAACTGTACAAATTTCTGACTTGAACAATTCCACTCAACTCAACGCAGGGAGA
>JAGFZM010000982.1:76134-83634 GCA_017657215.1 Limnothrissa miodon
GGGGGGGGGGGGGGGGGTGCATCTTCATAGTGACAGATGAGGAAGAAACAGTTAAGGAGGAAATGAATAAGCTCCAGCCATGAATACAATTACAAGCATGAGAGCCCCGTCTGAATGACCAGACATTTATCCACATCACATTAATCCGCCATCCAGGGCAAACTAGTGTGGAGGAAGAGACCATAAACACTAACGCCCATGTTTGGGAGGAAGAGAGAGGGGGAGAGGAAGAGAGGAGAGAAGAGGAGTGACAGACAGAGAAAGTGATGCAGCCAAAGAAAAAAAAAGAAGAATGATACAGAGGGAGAGATGGTATGAAAGGAAAAGTGAGAGAGAGATAGAGAGAGAATGGAGTAGAGAGGTTAAATGCTCCTTAGTGACCACCAATCATGATGGTAATATTGAATTCCATTCACTCAACAAAATGCGGGAAATGAAAGCTATAGTCATCATTTAATGACTCTGAATTATTTGCCTTGCAGCACATTTTTCTCTTGTGTGTGTGTGTGTGTGTGTGTGTGTGTGTGTAAACCAATATGTGTGAGTGTATACGAGAGAGGGAGAGAGAGAGAGAAAGAGTAAGAGAAGGAAGGGAGAGCACATCATTTAAATAAAAATCAGCCCCTGACCAAATTGATTCACACACTTGACTTGTTGAAGAGTGATTCAATATTGTAACAACTCTAAAATCACACACATGTTACACACCACTGCAAAGGTGAAGATTGGGAATGTGAGATTATTTTCTGTGTCCACCCTCAAGGTCTCCCCTCAAGGTCTATCTCAGGAGCGCCAACACCAGAGAATACCAGAGAGTGGCCCCTGACAGGGTACCAATAGGCCCAAAAGTCCAGAAGGGCAATTGATAGCATTTAGCAGATCCCAGAACAAAACTTCATGATAACTACCTCTAGGTCAGCGGCTCTCACCAGCAGTTACAGTCTCGAGAAAATTACGGTAGAAATACACTCCCCTCCATGTCCACAGAGCAAATTTCATTAATGCACTAAAACTACCAAATATACAAAAACACAGACCTGTGGGGAGGCATTCACTGTAAAATGGCTAAGAGCATTAAGAGTATGTAAACAGAGCAGCACTGCATAAACGCAATATGACCCCCCCACACCAGCAGCTGTCCCTACAGTTTCTATAGATTTCCTGTATTTTTCTGTTGTATTCAGATGAAGAAAGTGAAGACAAATATGTATGACCCTTATGGAACAGCATAAAACCATTTGGTGTGTGGTGTGTCTTATACAGACCTTGAAAAGCTGACATTGAAATCTGCACTGCAATTCCTAAACCAAATTGAATGCCATTCTGCCATACACCTGGTTCATTGATTTTCTCTTCACCTCCAAGGTTCTAAAATGAACAAGATATATGCTTTTGGTTTATTGATTCCAACAGATTAGAATATTTATTCCCCCTCCCTCCCTCCCTCTCTCTCTCTCTCTCTCTTCCACTGTTTTATTGAAGCTTGTCAGTCCTGTGACAAGGTAACACTTTCATGCATCACTACCTCAAAAGACACAAAGAGCACAGTAATGACGGCGGCTAGAAGCACTCTGTTATGGTCAATCAGACATCTGCATAGAGTCTCCCATTGGCCCCAAACCACCTACTCAAGCAGGACGGTGTTTTACACAAAAAGCCGATGCACTCACTGAGCCAAAAACAAGACAACGTTTTAATTTTATGTTCCCTCCAAAAAGGGCATTTCCTATCCAATCCAATCCAATCCGAAACAACAAAAGAAAATAAGCATTACTAAATCAACTTTTTCAGTGACCTAACTGACATTTTTACCTGTTTCATTCTCCAAAGTGAAAATTGAACTTCATGAAACTTCACTTTGTGGCCTTCTTAGCACTTCATTTTGTGACCTTCTTAGCCTTCAAACGTTCACACCAGGATATGGAAAGTCCAACATGACTATTTTACTTGGAAAGTTGAACATTTTATTCAAGTAAAAGTACAAGACTACCAACTCCAAAGTCACCAAGCCATTAATGTTCTCTGAGTGTATTTCATTACAGTGACAGACAGTACATGTACGTCCTGACGAGGGGGTGGTTTGTGTGTAAAACAGTACGCATCACACAAACACTAGTCTTTGACCTGCATATAGGCCTCAGCGGGCTACAAAGACACTGTGTGTGTGTGTATGTGTGTGTGTGTGTGTGTGAGAGAGAGAGAGAGAGAGAGAGAGTGTGTGTGTGTGTGTGTGTGTGTGTGTGTGTGTGTCACCTGTAAACTGCCTGAGGAGAAAGAGCTTTAATGTTCATACATCTGTCTCATGGGGCTGGGACTGTCTCTGTTGTTTTCTTTCTTACCTTTTTAATGCTGATCTCTCTGTCTATCTTGGTCCCTTCTCTTCAACCTTTCCATTTCTCTACTCCACTCTGTATTACTTTCTCTCTCTTACATGTATTTGGTTGCTTATTCTCTCTAACTCCTCCAACAGCGCTTTCTCTTTTCTCTGTCCTTCTCTCATTCTTTCTTTTTCTTTGCCTCTCCTGATCTTTCAAACAGAACAGAGAGAATTGAATTTCTCGTCAGTGAACAACATTGTTTGCTTGAGTGCGTGTGTATTTGTGTGTGTGAGAGAGTGTATGTTTCAGAGATGGCAAAAACCTTTGTGTTATTTACTGTAGAAAGGACAAACAGTAAGCAACGTCACACTTTGACAGCATGCAAGTCTGCCCGTTCCGAGAGCCAAACCAAGGCTAAGCCTATAAAAGTTTCAGAGGCTGGCTGTTGCTTGAAATGGTGGTTCTGTGGTTCTGATTTGAAGTGGGGGCCTAGTTCATGACTGAAGACTTTTCCCCCCATCAGATGAAAAAGTTTCCCAGTTTTTGCGAGCACAAAACTGAAATGTCTTCACTGTTTGTGTGGAGCATATTGCTGAGAGCTGATCTGCCAACGGTACAGTAGGTTTGAGAATACCACCAATTAGTCTGTCTGACGTAACTTCTTTCACATTTCTTTCTTAAGCTGTTTTGTTCAGATCTTTGTTGTATTGTGTGTTTTCTCTGTCTGTTTGATCTAGCCAGCACAGCAGTAGATGTCATTTAATATCTATACTGAAATATACACTGACCTATCTCTTCAGCTATGTGTTAAATTCTTCTCTAAAGGCCTCTGTTGGTCAAGTACTGACAAATACATCACTAATATCTACAGTGCAATGCAACAGTGTATCTTCACAGACATGCTCATGGATCTACTGTATGGAGATTTTTGTTTGTTTGTGACTTCTCTGATATATGTATGATTTAAAATACAGAATCTATGGTACAGTGTTGATGCAAAAACATCTGTGCTGTGAGTGGATATCTCTGCCTTTCCCTTTAAATAACTACTAAACAACTATGCAAACATACAAGCTCACTACTCTCACAAAACAGCTCATGAAAAATCTTATCCAATCTCAGAGGATTTGCTTGAATTTAGCAACTCTTCACATCCTGTTCTGCAATGCCATATTTTAATGTCTTTGCACAGCTAGTTCTAAAGTTTAGCTGCAAACTGACCTTGCAAGTTTCCACTCTAAGTTGGCTGTGACTGATAATTATTTAAATAACGGATCAAGATCTAATTTTAAAAGTCATCACAGAAACTAATCACAGCCAAGCTCAGCAAAATTAATATTTTCTAACTTTAAAACCCAAAATGAACATCATTTTATCCTAGAGTTGTCAGCAAAACATGCTCATGAATATGGGTGGCTAAACTATGACATAAACTTCTTCCTTTATGACAGATTTCCTGAAATGAGAGTTGTGTCACAGCACATCAGCCCATCCTAAACCATTAATCCTAATATCATGAATTTCCCAGCTTCCTATATAACACACAGTAAGCCATTGAAGTATAGACTAGTATAAGTAATACAAAATTGATATAAAATTAATAAAACTTATTTCAAATTAACTATTACTTAAATAATTATTATCATAGTTATTTAATAATGCTTACATTCATCAATCTGTTTGAATAACTGGCTTATAGCCTATAGGCTACTAGGCTGGTATGGTTTCTCCTGATAGCAGAAAATGCAAAACAATGGCAAGAAGCTCTATGGAAGGTGAACGAAGCTGAGACTTCCCCTGGATCCACCAGCCTCCAGTGCTCCAGCTCTGACTCAGTCTTTCAGGTGGCGATTCTACCTCTGCGCTTCTCTCACCACTGTTGAGGTGCATTTGGGCGTGTGCTTGTCTCCATGGATATTATGAGGCATTAGGTGGCAATGTTTCAACAGATAAAACTGCTGATACTGTAAACTCCACCAAAAAAGTGACATGAGTAATGATGATGGTGACGTGTGATGGCTGCCGTTAACCAGAGGGCCTACCTATTTTCACCCTTTCTGCTATTTTCATGTTTCTTTTCTTTTCTGACTAACATTGATCTGAACCATGCCTTTTATTTTTCTGTGACTTTTCTGTTTAGTTTTTATCAGTCTCCAACAATGTGAAAAGTTTTTATTAGTTTGATATTTTTAGTGTTTCTATTCAAATAATTTGCCCCAATTGATCCGTCAGATTGCCTACAAACTGAAGCTTTAGCTCCAGCAAGGCACTTAATCTGCAAAGCTTTAGGGACTGGGTAGAGAGGAAGGGAAACTTGGAAGATGGTGGCAATGTTTTCAGATTCATTGATCATGGTCTGATGTTCATGGTTCCGATGGCCAGGTTCGAAAGATAACGCCCCTGTCAACCAATTGGCTGCTGTGCAGTGCTCTCTGCAGTCTCATACTCATATGGGCGGACCAAGTGATGTCATCTTAATTACCACCTGAAGATGATAGTCAACCATACTTAAATGCTACAAGGATCCTGAACCTATGTAACAACACATTATGTAATAACTCCGCATTATGTAATAGCCTGACAAAATGTAATACATTTTCACTCCAATATGTAATAATTTACGCATTATGTAATAATTTACACATTTTGTAATACATTTCTTGAACGCAATATGTAATATATTTTTCCGCATTTTGTAAAACATTATTACAGATTGCGGAGGCTATTACAAAATGCGGGACCTGATTTTTTTTTTCTAATGGAAATGTAATATTGCTGAGAAAGACTCTCTTTATTCACAAAACCAGCAGGACAAGAGCATAGACAAAGTGTCCAGCAGCAGTCCCAATGTGTTGGCAATGTAAAGAAGAGTCACTGCAGTGAAGGCCGGTTCTTCATCCAGGAAACCTGTTCAGAGTCTGAGTTCCTTCCTAAAATCCTGCGCCTTTTATGCTGCGCTGAGCCCTAAAAGACCTCCTATTACTGTGCGTCAGGTTGGCACCTTAAGCCAATCAGAGTTTGGCACTAAAGAAGTGGAAAATGTACAAAAAAAATTGTTCAGGAGACAAAAGCAAACCTTTACAATCCAAAATAATGTATTCAAACAATAAAATGCGTTGCTATGTCACAGCAATACTCAACTATCACATGATTATAAAGTGGTAAATTTACAAAAAATGTTTTTCAGGGGCCAAATGCAAACTTTTACAACTCAAGAGAATGAAAAACAAGGCACCTATGGCACAGAAGCTTACACACTAATACCATGATGAATATGCAGGGAAAAAATTATTCATAAAGAGTACTGTAGTAAACATACAATCCAACATGGGTTTGACCTAGAATAGGCCATGGCTCAGTAAAATAGCACCTGGTCATCTAATAATTGCTCATACAGTAGACAAATAATAACACTACTACTTCCAAAAAATATAAATTATTTTAAATTGACCATGACCAACATGCTTAAACAGAAGCCAGGCCATCATCCAACTGCTATTTTTGCTAAATAACTCTCTTAGTGTCATTGCAAGACCACTACTATGTCCCACATATTTGTAGAGCCTCATCATACTAACAGTATTGTCAATATTATAATCCAGGGCAAAATTACAAGCTATCGCTTCTTTGAGGTAGATTTGAGGATAGAATGGTTCAGCAAGACTTCGAAAAAGTTGACAAACTCTGTTAAATACCGCAAGCATTGACATGTCTGCATCAAGCGTCAGTTGGATGATAAATGATGCCTTGTTCTCCATTGCTTTCATTATCTAGGGGTCCCTGTAGCTGGACATCATCTCCATTAGAAAAAAAAAATCAGGTCCCGCATTTTGTAAAAGCCTCCGCAATCTGTAATAATGCATTACAAAATGCAAAAAAATATATTACATATTGCGTTCAAGAAATGTATTACAAAATGCGTAAATTATTACATAATGCGTAAATTATTACATAATGGAGTGAAAATGTATTACATTTTGTCAGGCTATTACATAATGCGGAGTTATTACATAATGTGTTGTTACAACCTATGTGGACTGATGCCCATTTTTAGTTGTATTTTTCTTCATAAAACTAATACTCTTCAGAAATTTCACAACAGTTGTATCTCTATGCATTTGAATCTTTGAATCATTGATCCCCATCATCCAACTGTGATCAGTCAGTGCTTGGAGAAATAGAACCTTTGTTAAGGTATGCTTGTCCATTGAAGCCATCAAAGGTACTGTAGTATTTTTACACCATCGAATACACACATAGATCTATAATATTTTATAAAACAACACGGATGGTTTTATGTGCCAGGGCACTTTTAAAGTAATAGAATAAAAATAAATGCACAGTTTTAGCGGAACTGCCAAAAAGGCGTCCAAATAGCAAGACGTTACTGACTACCTATGCCAAAGACCTGGTAATGGAGAAACATGAGGTTATGGAATGCACATAAACTTTAAAGCATTTGAGAGTCTAAAGCCGTTTCTCAATACCAAGAACGCCAAGAACGTACTTGTGTACTTGCAAGTTTAAACTTGTGAAGTCAAGAACGGGAGTGCAAACTTACAAGAAAGCGAGGAAACAGTAAGCCCAAAGAGCAGTTTGAGACAGTTGCGTTCTTGTTAAACATAATTACATTCAGGTGTTCAGAAGCTGCTGAATAGCCGTGATGGTTAAGCTTGTAGCAGGAAATAAGATTGTTGATCCAAACAATTTAACAGTCACCATTTCTCATCCCATTTTACAAAATAGGCTACACAGCCATAAATTCCAAACTTGTTAGTATAAAACACAATTGTTATCATTGCGTTAGCTCCATTTTTATTTTTTTTGATTCACGTTCTGTTTGGATGCAGAAATGCATTGTGGGCCGGAATGGTCGATAAGATAACAGAAGTCACCATCCGATGCATTCTTGATAAAATGGCTGAATCAAGAAAACATCCGGGAATTTCATGCATTCTTGGAATTGGAACGGTACTTCGGCTGTGTTTAATGACGTTTCATGACGTTTCACAAGTTCACGAGAAAGCAAGAACACAAAAGAACGGATATTGAGAAACGGCCTAAGAATATGTGTTCCTGCCTTCATGAACAAAAGTGGGATCTGGGGAATAAGTGAGATTAGATAGATGCATACACAGATGCATGTATACACAGACACAAACATACATACATATACCAATAT
>JAGFZM010000982.1:88634-90834 GCA_017657215.1 Limnothrissa miodon
TAAAGTGGGTGGAGTGACGACAAATGTTTCACTGCAGAAGATATGTAACTTGAAATGTAATCCTGAATATTTCCTCAATGTAACTGTAATTTAATTACACATATTTTCAATGTAACTGTAACTGATTACTGTTACTTTTATTTTGTAATTAAATTACATAATTTTGTTACATGTAACTAGTTACTCCCCAACACTGGTGGTAGTGTGTTTAGCAATCAGGAATTAGTTTGTCAATCAGGAATAAGTTTATCATCAATCTGTGAAGGTATTCCAGCGGTATTTGTTCTGTTGGCTTTAGGTAAATTAATTCATGTCTAGATGTTGTTTGTCGAGAGGTAGCAATGGAGGACGTAGACCATTTCTTGCAGAATGACTTGCAGCTTCATGTAAAAGAAGTGTCAATTATGCAAAGAAAAACACCACGGAAGTATGATGATACTCAACTTGGCACTAGGCACTAAAACTGGTTGACAGCTGCCTGCTTGGCTCAAAAAGCTAGCCTTAATGTTTCCCTGCATGCACTGCAAAACTGTTTGTATGTATTTTTATTAAATTAGCCTGGATATTTTTTAAGCACATTTATTTATTACAGGCTACAACAAATGTTGTTAGGATTTTACAAAACACAAATCTAGGCTGATTTCAAATTAGAACCCATAAACCTATGTGGCGACAGGCTACCCGCTATCATGAAACTTATAGCAATGGGCTTCCCCAGCCAAAACAATCATGAGTTGCCACTGGCAAAGGCTGTAGCAAGTGTACTCCCTTATAAAGTGTGAAACATGGCAAAATCACCAGTGACCATGAGTGGTCTCGCAGAACCGTTGCCATGTGAGGGTGCCACAAACAGGTGCCAAGTCCAGAGTTTTAACTGTTTACAGATTATTTACAAATTGTTTATTAACATTGGAACCAACTTTAGAATAGCCATCTGAAAAACAAATTGTTATAGTTTAACTAACTAACTGTGAATGAAGAGAACATCATTTATAGTTCAATAGTTAATCAACCTATATAGTAGACATAGGTGTTTGGAAAGGTCTACAATAAACTTTATAATCATTAAGAAACAGTCATTGCATCATTAATAGCAACAATACTTGCAATGAAAATTTAGTTTATTAATATAAAGTAAATTGAAATAAGGATATCACTAAACATAAATATTTAGTATTTTATATATAAATATATTGTTTAGATTTCCATAAGCTGATAATAAAGTGTTTGTAAGTACAGTTATGTATTTAGTAACCATTGATTGTTATCTTCAAATGATTATTTGATGATTTGATGATCAAATGATAGTTTGATGATAAACTATGTTAATAAAGCATCAATTAACCATTTATACTGGATGGTTATTATAAAGTGTTACCGAAGAATGCATCATTTTGTATGCTACTTTATGAGTAGAACATTTGGACGAACACCAAAAATAGTACTACTCCTAAAGACTAACACTGCCCATCATGCAGTGACAGAGATGTCATACATGGCCCAAATTGCTGTGTAATGTTACTCTGTAGGAACACATTTTACAGTTTTCTGTGTTTATGTTTGTCCAAATGTTAAATATACACTGCCCAATTAGCTGTGTATGTGGATATTGGCTCGCAACGATATTCCTAAAAAGGGAAGGTTTGATCATGGAGAAGAGAAGTGTGTGTTTATTTGTGTCAAGTCGTCTAATGTGACTTCATGAAGGCTGTTTACAGTAACAGTGACCTCCAGGTCTGATAAAAGACCCACAATTGGAGTGTAACTCAGTGGCAGAGGAACCAATAGCTCAGAAGAACAAACACACCCACAAAGGCTTTGCCATTTACACATACACCACACACACAGAAAGAGAGGGAGAGATAAAGAGAGACTAACACACAAAAACACATTCACACATGCATGCACACACACACACACACACACACACACACACACACAATGAAACTCATTATTTATTTATGGGCAAACTCATTCTTTTCCAACCTGATGAAATCAAATTCTTTTCAGTTGGTGTCAGAAGTGCAATAAAAAGAGGCCGTGCAGGTGCAGCCGCCTCCTCTGCTACCTCGGCTAAGCTCTGAGGAAATCACTTGAAATGGGAACATCACATCAAAGAGACAGGTGAATTATGGGAACATGTGCGTATATCAACTCACATGTCTCTGCTCAAATGTGGGTTTTGTTTGGTATTTAGCCA
>JAGFZM010000982.1:92538-122682 GCA_017657215.1 Limnothrissa miodon
AAAAAAGAACACACTCACAAACACACCTGCATCACCATTCCATGTGTCCCCTTACACACATACACACGCACGCACACACACACACAAGACAACAGTGTATTTTTTTCCTAAAAGGCCCTTGTGGGTCTAATGTACCTCCACCCCACATTGAAGCCACTCTGGCACAGAATGCCAATTACCTAGTGTCCACATGGCTCTCTGTCATCTTTACACCACACACACACATTCCACCTACACACACACACACAGCCAGTTCACCCCAATGGGCTGTCCCTGTCAATGCTCATGTCTCTCTCTGTGCCTCAATGCTTGACAAACACACTCGCCTTATCCGCTAATTGAAAAAGAAAGAGTAACACGGACAAGACAACCCAAGAGACAAGGAGGGCTATGTATTCTAGATACAAGGCAACACACACACAAACACACACACACTTTAGGTGGCAAAAGAAAAAAGGGAAAAGAGGGAGAATGAAGAGAGACAGAGAGGCTGAAGCAGAGGCACAAGACACAGGACAATGATGAACAGATGAGACAGAAAAAGAGAAGGAGAGAGAGAGAGAGAGAGAGAGAGAGAGATGCACGCTAGAGGGAGGGAAGGAGGGAAAGACAGAGAGGGCCAAAGGGTAGAGTGTTTAATGTGTGTTTGCATATTTCTGAGTTGAGGTGTGTGTGTGTGTGCGTGTGTTTATATGTGTGTGTGCATGTGATTTTGTAAGGGTGCATGCATATGTGTGCATACGTGTGCATGTAAGAACACACCAGGTGTGTGTGTATGTGTGTGTGCATAAGTTTTGAGTGACAACTGAGGCACACACATATTCCGGTAGGTCTGTTTCCTGCCACTCACCATTACCACTGGGATCAAGTATGTGTGTGTGTGTGTGTGTGTGTGTGTCAGTGATGTGTTTGACACACACATTTTCTGCCTCAACTACAGATAAACAAAAACGAGAGTGACATCTGCCACTATGTCTTATCACAGGTCTTGGAGAGAATGTGTGTGTGTGTGTGTGTGTGTGTGTGTGTGTGTGTATGCATGTGTTTATGTCTGTATCAGGCTGTCCCTTATGCCTGGGTTAGTGTGTTCAATGTGTGCTGAGTGTATTCCACTAATGCAGGAACGAGTTAAATGCAGAGACCAAATTTCCCTAAAGTACAGTATATAGCATCAACAATGTATATACTGTATATATGAAATATACAGTATATACACGTATATGTGTATATGTGAATATGTGTATATTTTGTGTTACCAGACAGTCACAGTCTCCTTTTGGCACTTAGTTGGGCATTATATGTTGACAACTACCTCACAACTACCTCACCCAACAATTTACTTTCATACAGACACACACATACATACACACACACACTCAAAACAGACACAAGATGAATAGCTGCGTGAATGATCAGTCTGTGAAGTGAAATCCACATCACCAAACCTTTGCCAAATACAGTAGCCTAATTCAGTCTACACTCAGCAAGCAAAAATATACAATCCATACTGTATATGCAATAAATACACACATACAGTCAAATGCCGAACATGTTGAGGATGTTGGTGCTGTGGTAGAGACACAGCTGCACAAACCCTCCTCCATCTCCAGAGCTGCTGCTCCCCCTATCCACTCATGTCATCCCTCTCCCAAAGCAGCTTCACAGCTCAATATGTCTATTTGGGCCTTTCTTTCTCTTTCTCGCTCTCACACTTTCTTTTCTCTTTCCCCCCTGTTGTAAAATCTCGACATGGCCCTCTTTAGCGCCGGGGAGAAATGGCGCTTTTGAAATTGGACTGATTTGAGGAAGCTAATCCGACGTCATCCTGAGACGAGGGGAGTTCTTTGCAGCGCCGCCGCTGCTGCCGCCACCGCCGCCGCTTCCCCTCGCTCGCTCCTCCTGCCCTATGGGCTCGTGATTCTCCCATTAGAGACAGCAGCCTGGGGTCACAGAGGCAGGCTGCGGGACGAGATAGGGGAGGAGACGGGAAGGATGGAGAGAGCGGGAATGACAGATAAGGGAGGGGAGGAGAGGTGGAAGGGTGAGAGGGTTTTGGGGAGGGAGAGAGAGAGAGAGAGAGAGAGAGAGAGAGAGAGAGAGAGAGAGAGAGAGAAAAGAGAGTGGAAGGAAAGGAAAAAAGAGCGAGGGAGGCTTGCGTGTCTGTTTCTGCTCTGTAGAGGACTGGAGGGAAGTCGAGTCAAAGTGAGAGAGGGCACTGGAGTTTGTGTAGTTTTTTTTGTTTGTCTTTTTGTTTGTGTGTATGTCTTTCTGTGTGTGTGTGTGTGTGTGTTTGTGTGTGTCTTTGTGTACAATATGTGTGTTTGTGTGTGTGTTTTACTCTCTTTTGATGTGTGTGTGTGCGTGTGTGTCTGTATATGTTGAGTATTTGTAAAAATGTACAAAAAGTGTTTTACTACACATCTGTGTGGGTGTTTGTGTATGTCCACGGTGAGTATGTGTGTGTCTCTCTGCATGAATTTATGATAATATTTTCTTTGCTTGCCATCAAAGCTCTCCAGGAGACCCTTCCTGGTAGCACAAGGATAAAAGGTTTCATATACACAATGGTTCTTTAATTACTCTTTCTCATTAATAAAGACATGGAGGGAGTCACAACCTCTTCATTGGTCTACAGGAGTCTTTGTGCTGTAGCTGTCTAAAAATAAATTCCATATTATCACATGGACACTTTCCCAAACAGTATAGCACTAGTAGTAGCATAGTAGAAGTAAATGCTAGAAGCAGCATAGTAGAATAAAATCATTGCAATCAGTCAAAGCACAAATTAAGGACATATTACAAATAACTGCCAAAAAGCATAAGTGCCTCACTATTGTGGATACATATTTGGAGGGAGCATGGTAAATTATGCAGGAAAATAAAAAGCTTAAGATGATTACTAGTCTCTCAGCATGGGATGTAATAAGATCTAACAAGCTCATTTGACCATTCAGACTGACCACCATGTGTATAGGATTGTACAGCTAACCATGAAAGAATACAATGGTCTTGCATTGAAAATGTGTTTTGTTAAAACTGACTTTGTAACTTGAGCATGATGATTGCATCTTGCAATTTGAAATATTTTCGCCCAGATGCATTTTCATGAATATGTATACTACATACTCAATGTAAATATAACCAATACATACTTTGTTTCCATTAATGCATTTCAAATCAAATGGTCTGATGCATGCAACTACTAGTGAGTTCTATATGGAATTTAGATGACAATACTTCAGCATTGAATACTCTCAGAATGAGTACTGCTCTGTCATAATACCTGGCATACTGTCAGTCAACAATCAACATCAATGGTTTATCTTAGAAAGTATTACAATGTCGTATATAGTAAGTCCTCACTCACTAATCAGAATTTTAAATTATGGCTCATTTGCCTTATGGCTCATATTTCTTATCATATGTGGCATGCAAGCATTCACGATATTAGCTTTGATTTCAATTTGAATAATAGGAGTTGTAGATATGAATGTAGGCATAGAAAATTGAAGACTGGGTGAAATGTTGCGCATGCACCAAGGGAAACAAAGTTATCTCTCTGCACATTGTCTTTGTCAGTAGCACCTAAACTCAAGTTCAAGCAATCCAATAGAACCCATAGAATGATGAATAATTCCACAATGCATGCAAAGAGGGGGTGGAAAGATACGGGATGGCTCTGTTTGCAGAAGATACTGCTGACATAATACTGTCCCTTTGACACATAGAAGTTCTGTTATATGGCAGTGCTAACATTTACACCAAGCTCTGGACCACGATAAATGATGCAATACAGTAGTTGTTCACCCAAATGAACCCTTGAAGTCCTGGAGTCACTCGCCAAATATTTTTGCAGCCTAAAATCACTAAAAACATCAATCCGCAATAACTGACTAAATTTTACTGTAAGGAATGGGTTTTAGCTTGTCTGACGTAATAACGGTACTGACTGATTTACTAAGACAAAAGTTATTACCCATACAACATCACATACAGCATTACATGTAAGTGTCACAGTCTTTCACATTAATACAAAATGGAAGCAGCTGAGAATTTAGCATTGGATCAGTACTTCATGGATCCATGCATAAAGCTAAACAGGTACCTATGTAATGGGATAGAAAGGCTCTGTACAGTATGTGTGGTAGTGTAGTTGTGTTCTTTGAGTAATGACTTTAACAATATGAGAATCGTGGACATGGATGGAGCTGCTCAGCCTCATGAATTGATTTACATTGATGAGGCTGGATTCAGCCTTAAAAAGTAAGTAAGTAGGTAAAGTTGCAAGTAGGTATCATTTTCTCATCAGAGCAACATTTTGACAGGAGGATTGTTAGGGTTTGATAGCAGAGTTTCAGTTTCACATAGATGTGAATGGTTTCTTTTCCAGGGTTGTGTCATATCTGTTTGTGTGTACATTTTTGACACAAAAGGTTGTTTCACCCTAGGGTGAAAACGGCAATAACCTATGCATCCAGTGACAGGTATAAAGAACACCAAACCCATCCATCAAAGTGGTGGCCTGGTGGACGTGTCACTGACAGATGCCATCACAGCTGGGTGCCTGAACTTGGAGTCAACTTCAAATTCAACTTGCCCATTTCTTTTTACAGTACTATGAGGCTCACCAACAGTTCATAAGACAGATCCTAGACCTCTAACGCAAACACCTGGGTCTTTTAACAAAGGATTTCCCCATCATTTGTAAGCCAAACATGCAGGATTGGTTAAGAGCTTTTTTAAATGTGATTATCATGCTTTGATAATAGGGAAATTTGTAAGAAAAACTTACTTGGGGAATAACCGTAATCACTTGGGAAATCATTTGCTGTACTTTGAAGACTGACAAAAGCATCTTTTAACATAACTCTCTATTTCAGCAACCATGCCTCGTGACCTCTGGTGTTGAGTTCTTTTAAAGGAAGAAAAGGAAAGCCAATAACATGTGGAAGCTTTAAGGGTGTGAGCAACATCACAGTCTCATTACCACTGGCTCCTTTAAATGTCTTCTTTTCTGTTATCCTTTCCCTTTTTGGCGCAAATTGAGCATTACATAAGTCTGTATTCTAAAGCTTAGATGAAAAATTAAATTAGGTATAAATTATATATATATATGTGTGTGTGTGTGTGTGTGTGTACTGTATGTGTGTATGTATACATAGTCAGAGGTTTGTGCACTCATTTCAAACTTGCTGTTTACCATCTGCAAGGCAATCTACTTCAAGTGGGTACACCGAGTATTATGTAACTACAGTAATAGCACTGAGACGGTGGAAAAGGAATCTCAACTTTAGAAAAAGCTTTGCCCTGAATACAGAGAACAACATGCTATAGTGCAGCCCGAACAGCCTGGGTGTAGCCCGCTGGAAGATTGCCAGATTTGCCACCAAACAATGCAGGCATCGTCCTTTTTTTTTTCACGTGTGGATCAGTAGAGCTGATTCTCCAACCCTGATTACTTCCTTGGGGGTGGGTGATCGTTACCGGCTACGGAGCAGCCATTCCCCTGTGCCTCTCACTACACCCACTCTGCTCAGCTCGTACCCTTGTTTTCCCTCTTGATCTGAGCATCGTCAACACCCAGCATGTGCAATTAGAAGCACGTACACACGCGCATGCACACACACACACACACACCACAGACTTGCACAATAATATAGCAAAATATAGCACATGAGTCAGACACATCAGAATTCACACACACACACACACACACACACACACACACACACATTCACACCAGAGAGATAGAGAGCAAAATACCGTATTGGCCCGAATATAAGACCAGGTTTTCGTTCTAAAAATAGCGCTTAAAATAGGGGGGTCGTCTTATATTCGGGGACTAGATAAAATTTAGAATTATGTAGTGAACTCGGGCGAATACTCGAATAGCTCTCACGCAACCAGACAATATGGGGTCACTGGGTGCAATGTTTGTCGTTAGTGAGCTGAACGGCTTAAAAATGGTAATAGTCAAATGCAGCCGCTTCCAAGAAATTGACAGCTGAGGATGTGAGTATGTCACAGTAAAACGTGAAGATGGAATGCCCATAACCAGAGCCATATTACAGCTAAAAGCTTTGGAGATAGCCAAAGAACTGAATGTAGCCTACCCACAAATGGATTTCAAGCTAGTCTCCAGTGGTGTAAAAGAATGATTCGGCGCAATGGACTCGCAGACCAATCATTGCCTGGGTCGTCTTATATTCAGGGTCGTCTTATATTCGGGCCAATACGGTAGTAGTTTCTGACTAAAAGTGTATGGAGTAAAAGTGGCTTCTGACAAAAACAATCAAAATCGAGGAAGAGGTGGAATCAGTGAGGGATGACGAAAAAGGGAAGAGAGCAAAAAATGAATATTGACTATGGAAAAAAACACAAAAGAGAGAGAAAGAAAGAAAGAGGGGGGGGGGGGGGGGAAGAGGGAGGAAAAACAGACAAAAAAAGCATGACTGCTTGACTTATGTCGGCCTAATGCCCCCATAGGTAGTCTCTTACAAAAGAGTTTGTATGATGTGATCATTCAACTAGGGAAAATCTGTTAATCTGTCAGACTAGCTGCAAAAACTGCTCTAAATACTTAAAGACTGACACAGCCCTAAGAAAGAGAATGCTAATCTAGCACTGGGACGGTATAGGCCAATGCAGATCTCTGGGATGCAATGGGAAACAGGCAAATGGGCTCGTGGATGTTAGAGGATGGAAGTACAGTGAGTCTGCAGTGAGGAGAACTGAACCCAGCTACACTCAACCACACAAGAGATGATTTAGCAAGTTTTACAAAGACACACACACACACACACACACACACACACACACACAGTACACAGGTTAGAGCGGTTTTAACCTTGAGTACAGAAGACCTGACAGCTTTACACAATGTCTGTCTTGTATTGTTTAGCCAGGCTCTGCTACCCCTTAGAGGGAAACAGTAAATAGAGAAACAAAGTGTGGCGTTATAGCATGAACAAAACCTAAAATAAACCAAAACTCAACCCAGCTACACTACACACACACACACACACACTCACACAGACACACACACACACACACACACATTTGACTCAGAAAATGTTTTAGGAGATAGTTGAGACAGTTTAAGATTAATCTGATTTAGAAAGCATATACTATCTTTAGTGTGCTTCCTCCTATGATTCATTTTCTGTAAATAAATTAAATGAATCACCCATAACTGATGTGATAGAAAAAGAGTCTTGACTATCCCCTAACACATTTTGTGAATCAAAAGGCTTCAGTTTCTCTTCTTCCTAGTGGAAACTCAGAATATCTCTGCTGTACATCTGTAATGATAGCCTCAACACACAGGGCAAGTTTCAAACTAACTGGCAGGCTCACTACTTCACAGTCTTGCAGTGCCAAATGGTGAGGCTGAAAATTACTTAGTAACTCAGGGGGAAGACTCGGCTGTCAGAAGAAAGTGCATAGTGAGAAATGGTTTTCTCCATCAGATGGATGTTCATCAGACTGCAGTAAAAAACTGCCTTTTCATCTAAGAATAAGGATAATTTTTTGCTATTTGTCCATAACCTCTCATCATCACAATGCACTGGATGTGAGCATAACCTGAAGGTTCAGAGACTGAAAGCTTTAATCAAGGTATGTGGCAGATGATATCACATCAGTCAGTGTTACAATTTGCTGTGGGACAAGAACCCACAAGGACACCAGTCTATTGGATCTTAGGTCCAACATCTTACACAACCTCAACTCAGACATGTTGAAGTACACAAACCACCAGGCAATTTTTTTTCTGGCACTACGTCAAAGGCTTTTGCAGTGTAATCACAGCCTGCAAAGAAAGTTTAGACTACTGTAATATATTTTATTTCAGTTTATTTACCATCTGCTAGAAATTTAACACCACTGTAAATTAGATTCATTCCTTTTTCTTGCCCACTCACAATAGCAACACATTTTCACTTCTTTGCTTCTGTCTCCAATTTCTAACTGCTGTAGTCCTAAAGCAGGGATGGCAAAACATTGCAGTGGATATTGTTCAAGAACAAAATAAGGGTGTATTCACATCTGAAAAGTCCTTTGGTCCACTTGTTTGGTCCGGATCATTAGCGGACTATTTTTTTTTTCATTTGGTGCGGTTTGCATTCACACTGTACTTTTTGCAAGTGAACTTTATTCTGTACACATATCCACGTGTGTGACGATCGCTGCTCCCATTGGACAGAAAAGACTTGAGCGGCACACGCTGCACAGACCCGGAAATGGAGGGAAACATGGAGGTCCTACGTACTGCATTACTACTCTGCTTATTTGTTTTATTAATAGAGCTCCAAAGACAAAGTGAGTATGAATAGTTTTTAGCATCCACGCGTTAGCAGCAGTTAGGAGTTAATGTTTCCCATAACACCTGGCGGGTTCGGTTCGGGTCCTGTTTGTATTCACACCTGAAGCGAACCGCACCAGAGTCCGTTTGGAAGCGGACCGAGACCACCTCAAAAAGTGGGTCTCGGTTCGGTTGTTTGGTCCGCACCAGGATTCGTTTGTTGTGTTCTGGTCCGTTTAAAGTGGACCAAACTGTGCAGGTGTGAATACGCCCTAAGTTTTTAGATGTTCTATTTCTCCTCACTTTGGCTTTCACATGAAATTGACATTTACTGTACACAGTTGGCACATTCTAGCGCTGCTGCATACCACAACTTAAGTTGGAGTAAATTTACTCTTATTTCTCTTTTCTTTTTCTTTTCTAACCGAACATGAAATATACAAGTTACTATGCAGATGTTTAGTATGTGGAAGACCAGTTAAAAAACATCTGTTCATGTTTTTTCGGAAGGTTGCTGGCAACTCCATGACGCACTGACAGAAGATGACAAAGTATGGCCTCGCCCTCGCCAGCCCCGCCCTGTACTTTCATTTAATTTCGTACAGAAGGTCTGGGAACCCTGCGTTGGCAATCGTTCTCTCATTAGATATGTGGTTTCTGCTGAAGTTTAAACTGATTGGATCTGCCTTTACCCAATTGCTAACGCCTGGTCGTGACGTATGCAACGCGACGGCTTGTGAAGGATGATAGCTTCACTACCATTTAGCCTCGCCACTTCCTTGGACGGAGCAAGCTGGAAAATTAAACTTTTCCCGAAACCTTTGGGTAGTTGGGCCACTACATCTTTTCCGCAGATAAAATTAAATAAACATTGTTCTTGTTCAGACTTCAGTTCCTAAATGTTCCGAAGCATTCCCACAATGGACTGAATAGCCTCCTGTACTACGTTCGCTGCCGCCATTGTTATTGTGCACAATGCGCAGCCAGACAATGTAACACAAAAAACCGACATCACCGCTCACTATAACACTCCCACAGAATGCTGTCCTGGAGAGTACGACTGTCAATGCAGCGGTCTCTGTACGAAATGAAATGAAAGTACAGGGCGGGGCTGGCGAGGGCTGCTTATTCTCACCTTTTGTGTTAGTGGTTTCGAGTGCTTTGTCGGGGGTTGAAAGAGTTTTTTTGTCATTATTCACACACAGCAGTACAGACAGTATAATGACAGTTGTAGATGCGTTTTTAAAAGAGTTGATGGACATGTTGAATGAGAGTACAAAGAAAAGTAGATTTGAAGCAAAAGACAGTGCAAAACCTGCCCGCTTGCAATGAGAGGACATTTCAATTGGCAAGCCCAAAATGGTTGGGCACCCCTGTCATAAAATAAGACAAACTGTAATGGTGATTTACTCTGACACTACTGTAAATGTAGGACTAAGTGTGTGTGTGTGTGTATGTGTGTGTGCTTGTCTGTGCCTCTGTGTGAATATGTGTGTATATTGCTGAATGCCATGAAAGCTACAACAATTACAGGGAAACTGGTTTTATTGGGGTGCAAGTTAAAAGCTTCACTACTTCTAATCTATAGTTCACAGTTTACATTTAATATCCTATTCCCCATATATTGCTTTCTAAAGAAATAAATAAGTTTGTGCCTCCCACAACAATAACACCAATATCAGTTCAGTAATATTATAGTAAAGGATTACTCAACCCGACAACAAAGTTCTATTTGGTGTAGCTGCCTGAAATTCAATAACTTACTGCCTCAGTTTAAACTTTTGCTGGAGAGAAATTTTTCACAGTGCAATATGTGGTGTGTGTATGTGTGTGTGTATCAACAACACACTTTGCATTGTGACCTCATTAATTCAGAGTTATTTGTCTTGATCCCACCTGTTTTTAAGCAGTCAGTGCTAGGTTTGGGTGAACCACGCTCCTAAACATCTTAAAGCACAAGACATTTGCAAGGTCTAGTGAACTTATTTATGCAGATACACTTCCTAGCCCCCATGGCCTAATTTCACACTCTGGCATCATCAAACATAACACGATAACATGAAGCTCCTAAGACGTTTTTAGAGAAAACAAGTAGTTAACTCCCATTTGTTTAGTAATTAGCCATTTTTTCAATGCCAGTTTTTCTAATGCTTCGTTTCAATGTTGTCTGACTGGGAAGAGCAACAACAGCTGATGAGTTCAAACTGACATCATGTTGCAGGTGCCCTAAGCATTCCCTCATGTAATGAGAAACTGCTGCAGTATTCCTGAAGTCTATTCCTCACACTCTCAGGAAGAACACACCAGGTGTGTGTGTGTGTGTGTGAGTACTGCACTGTGTGTGTGTGTGTGTGTGTGTGTGTGTGTGTGTATATATTTTTTCCTGACGTCTGTCTCTCAGGGGGGAGGTAATATGTATTCAGCTGATTTGCTTCACATTGTTGCTCTTAATTACATGATTACAGCAAATTAGACTCACCCCATGCAATGGTTAATCACATAGACTATCTCCGGGTTGTTGTTGTGTTCAGGATTTTAAATAAATGGGGACTAGCCCTTAACTAAACATATCTAGGGATTGTTTCCCTTCTGTTAAGAAAACTCCTCTGTGTCTGTTGAAGGATTAAGGTAGCCTGGGCCCGCCCATACTTCCTGTGACGCTACATTCAATTTTGCGAGCAAGTCAGTCTGGCCAGGCTGCCGTTTTAGAGGATTTTTTTTCCCCAAATCTGTGGGCACCAATGAGAAACGAGCTTACCCATACGTCATCAGAATGAGTGGTCTGATTGGTTGTCGATTCGTCAAGTATTATACAGAGGCATCTGATGAACGCAGGTTAAGCCCGCCTCCCAGAAGACGTTTAGTAATGTAGGATGGCCAGACTAAGCTCCTATGAGCTTTGTTGCGGAAGCCAGGCTAGGATTAAGGTGTTAAGAGGAGCACATGATCAAGCAGCAGTGGCCATGGCTAATATCTGTTACCTACAGGGAGGCTTGAGGGAGGCAGAAACTAGGAAGGGTGTTTCACTCTGCCTGTCTACAGCTGGACAAAATAAAGCCATCCTTTCAACCTCAGTGCTGAATATAGCTGAGTTTCCTTTGTTGTGCATCATCAGAGATCGCCTGAGGTGAATCTGAAGAACATACTGTAGCATTTTTGCACTGCCCCACATGTAATCCAGTGTCAGGAAACAGGTACAGGGGATTGGATATACATCAATGACTACCAATTTATCAATGCCAGTCATTGACAGGTATTGATAAGTAAGAAATTGGACACTGCCTTGAAGATGAAACATGGAAGCAGACAGTTACATCTGTCATGAAATCATTGCATAACATTTCAAGTTTGTTTGAAATGGCATCGTCATAGCCCAATTTTCCTATGAAAATAACCCCCAGTCTTTGTTTATACAGCGACAATCAATTTTAACCCTGCTTTAGAAATAGACGAAAACATTTAAAACGCTTTAGCAATCAACAGTAACACTTTATTTGTGAAAGCTGAGGGAGTTTTCGGGACATTATACAGTATGCTTTACCTGTATGTGTCCATTCATTAGTTTAAAAGCTATGGCTGTGTACCTCCAGGATGGCTTCTACTGATCACAATACTGATATTACTGACACTGCAGTTAAGGAGCCCAATGGATCAACTGAAGTCAAAACCACCACATGAAAGACTGCACACAATGTGTGAGTGAACAATATCCATATTTACACTGTCTACTTTGGTGATTTTAAATCTGAAATAAGCAATGTGTATTTAGCAACTTTCTTAAACTTCTACAGTATTATAAACTCAAAAAGGGAAAAGGGAAAACCCTCAACCCTATACATGTAGGACAATTTGTTTGGTTCAGTGTGTTGGTGCAATGTGTTGCTCGCCAGTGACTGGTTGTCAGCCCTGACCTTGAGAACCGTGGCCTGTTCAATAAACATCAAGGCTCCTTCATTCAGCTGTGATTAAAAGAAACACTCATTTTAAGATGGCTTAAAATCCCCCAGCTAATCAAATCAGAGATGAATAAGAGCCTTCAATTAGTCAGATTGACCAAGTCTAGACTAAATCTTTTGACATGTGAAATAGTTGCTTTTAAAGAACAAACAGAGAATTAATATGTCCTTGACCACCTAACTTTCAGATGGAACCCATCATCTCAGAGATTTAAAAGTGGCTGAGCACCCATATTGCCTTTAAAATACTCAATAAAAGTTATTTTATTTGACAGATCTAACTATTGCTCACATCCAGCACACTGAAGAATGTCATTTAGAAGTCGACTGCCACAGAGACCATTTTAACATGTTGGTTCTGAAATGATAGGTCTATATGAGTTTGTGTTAAATGTACAGTATAGAGGGAAATGTAATACTATCTTCACTGTGTGCAATGGCCATTAAAAAAAATTGAAATCAGGTCATATCGAAATTTTTTACGCATTTCACAACTAAATTATTGCTCATTCCATGCTCTTCTAATATTGATTACTATCTATGCCAGTTACTAAATATCTGTGAAATTAAGGCAGAACAGCAATGGTCTCATTTTTAGTTTTATGCTTACATTATTTTTATGTTGAGCTGATTTCATAAAGAATACAACAGGCTTCAGAAAATTTTACCTGTGGATGTAACAGTGACATTGCTAAAATAAAGTTGGTGGTAGCTGGTAATGTCAGTGAAAAAACTAAACATTCAGTAAGAAAAGGTCTTTTTACAATCTCCAAGCAATTAGTGAATGTGTCGTGTGCAAAGGCCATTTATTCTTTCGCATCCTCTGAAATTCAACATTCAACATTAAATGATATTGCTTTAACAGATCACATATTTGCCATTTATAAGCATGCAGCAAGGTGGCCTGTTGATAGATCAGGCTTGCTTTAAAGGAAGGAAAACATCGCTATCATGATTTGATCTGATTGGAGCTGACCATTGGGGTTCAATGAGCCCACACAGTCTTTGTTGAGTGATCCAAGGTCACATATTCACTTCTCATGGCAGACACTCTCCTCCTGTCCCTTGTCCCGCGGCCCTCTAACCACAATGTACACAGTGTTCACTATAGCTTTGCACACAATGGGAGACGCTGTGTCCCAAATGTGCTTAAACCTCAAACTTCCAACTCCCTTTTTTATCTCACACATCAGAGACACATTTCAGCTGTCAATATGATTCATTACATGCGTGTGTGTGTGTCCGTCTGTGAGTGTGCACATCCTTAACATCACCTCAGAAGCGTGGAAAAGGAATTACAATGGGCAGTAAGTAGATCCCACTCTTGAGTTGAGTTGTAAACACCTGCAGTCATATTTCTCTGTCACAGGCAATGGTGCTGTCAGACTACAGTACTGGTACCCAGACAAGGTCGTCCATATTCACTTGGAGACTAGGTCATCCATACTCCCTTGGAAAGTTTAAAATGGATGTCGGAACATCTCTCACTGCTTGGCCCAGTGTTGTCCCTGTAATACACTGTTCCTCTGTGTGTATTGTAAACTACTATATTATATGTTCCTCTCCTAGTTTGAAACATTAATTTGTTTAAGTGGTCCAATGTGGACAATGAGAACATCTGATATCTGAGAGACTGACAGTGATTGAAGTATTTTAGACATGCTAATCGTTGTTTCTCATGTTATGTTCTAAAATTCTGTAATGATAACTATAGCATGACTTTGCTTCATTTATTTATTACGATATTTCTGCTATTTTTAGCATGGCATGGTTCTAATACAGTTCAAAAACTCCCAAAAGCTGTCCAGCGTGTATACACACAAAGCACGTAGACACACAAAGCCCAGTGTGTCCGGCACATCCGCAAATCCCAGTGTGTTCAACATACCCACACAGCAGACAAAATAGAGGATTTGTCCTTGTGGAGAAGAAAGGCAAACATGCCTTTCTTTCTTACGGTTTCATCCCATGGGCAAACTCAACCAAACCAGACCCTAACAACTCAGCCTTAATAGGGCTAATCTCTTGCAGATAACAACCAACAGACATTGACGAGATTACAAAAACAATTCAGGGGGTATTTCTGTGAAATGTAGCCCAGAGGCTCAAATGGTTTTGGAGGTTTAAAAATGTCTTAGAAAGGGGAACAAAATATTCCTTGAAATGCTTTAAATATCAAATTAATTCACTGCCGTATTAATTCATTTAATACTCAATTTTTTCTGCTGTTTGGTTGTCATCCATTTTGATTAGTTTGCCTCATTACTCTGAAACTCATGCAGAGACAATATAACCAGTAAAAGTAATTAACACAGTTGTTAATTTCACAACTATTAAACATAGCATTCAAAAATCTCTTTTTCTCTCTGTCTTTCTTTCACTCTCTCTCTCTGTCTCACTTAATCATAACTGTGTGCCAATGTACTTGTTTCTGTTTGTGTGTATGTTAATGTTAATGCCTCCATCTCGGCAGAAACCATTGCAGATTTCAAATTGCCCAGCACAGTGTGAGTAATAATTCTGACCCCCCCATTGAATTCCATTACAAACAATCCAAAAACTTTTATCAAACTCAATCTACATAACATCTTACAAACAACACAGGTGAACTCTTTAGTCTCATTCTCTTTAGGGGTATGGTTAGCTGCAGTAGAACAAATGTCAAAGGGCCCTTAAAATACAAAGCAGCTGACTGAACCTGTCTTTCCTGGGTTTTCCTGGCTTCCACTTCATCCAACACTGTCCAGTCATAGTATTCAGTTTAGGCAACTGGAGTTCTTTTCGAGCTTAAAGACCATTCACTTTCCATCTAGAAAGTTTCCTCAGTTCTGAACTGAAACCTAGGTGATTTGTCTCTAAATGCCTACACAGTAAAAAATTGAGTGTCATTATTGCAGAGTAAACATGTTTTCCTCGGGATAGAGCAGTTATGACAAAATACAGAGTAAAATCATCAAAACAGTAGTGTCAAAAGTGAGAGTTAAGTCCCACATACACACATAGACAAAATCTACTCTACAGAGTGACGATTCCCCGCGAAAGTTCAAAAAATGAACTGTAGCTCGAGCAGACACGTTGGATTTCGCCTCTCCCTGACCATATCGTGGTAAGTTTGTTTTAACATTTGTAGGTTTTAACCATCTATCTAGATATTTTTCCACTTACGACCAACTTTTTGTTATACACTGACGATGATAGACGATTGTAGGCATATTAAGTTACGTTAGGCATGCATTGCTGCTGGTTAGCTAACGTTCATCAATATTTCTCAATGACTTTACGTTCATATGCATTCGATTGCATAATACCAGGTCAAGAACTTAGGAGTAAGTTGGTAACGAAATTTATTTAAGACACATTTCAGTCTTTATTTGCTTGTTAACACTGTGCGATGTGAAGGGTAGTAATTGATGCTGTTCACCTGGGTGGGTGACCGACGTTTGGTTTACGTACCAAAATGTTAGCAAGTTAGCCTGACAATGTGGTTTCTGCCCAGTGCAGAAACGTAGCATTAACGTAGCATTACCAAAATGTTCACATGCTAGCTTGATAATTTGCAAGCTGTTATGTTCTTGTGCTTAATTTGTGCCAGTCTGAAACCAGAGAGGGTAATTTCAACAATTGCTAAATGGCAAAGAAAGAAGGTTATACTTTCAGCTAACAAGTATTTGCACCATCTAAATTAGCCTATTGCTACCATAACTTTGTGAGTGTTTATTCCAGTCCATTATACCATAAACGAGACCATTATGTTTTCTAATAACTTTGATTCTTCAGAGAATATTTTGACGGATATTAACAGTTATTCGACCTTTCTTAAATTTAACAGAAACTGCAGATGCATACATGTCATACATCGTTTGGTGGAGAGCAAGTACATCAAGATGCCTGAACTAACATTTGGTGATGTCTTGAGAGAAGGTCAGTCACTTAATTTGGATTGAAAGTAGCCTTATTTTTTCAAGTGGTGGCTTATTGCTTATAATTTCTCATCAAAACATTTTGTGCATTGTTTATCTCTTTTACTTTAGTGAGTCTAAAATTTATCCTGAAAAAATCCTGAAGACTGATAGATGGTTGGACACCAAGGTTTATGAAAATGGTAAGTCTTTTAATGGGGAGAAGCATGTAGAGTTGCTAAATATATTGGGCGTGGTGGAAAATTATGGCATAAAGTTAACCTGATATTTATTGGCCTCTAGGCTGGGACAGTGACATGCCTACTATCATACTGCTGCTACATCTGCTACCGCCATCCGCACAGGGACAAAAGAGTCCAGGGAAGATATCAGCATCAGCATAGATATCAGCTATCTATTTAACTTTCTATGCATGTGACATAAAATTCTTGAATCTTAAAATTGTTTAGATTTGGAGTGATGTCATGATGTTATTCTAATAAATTGTATTGTTGAATGTGTTTTGTTATAGACGGGAACAAGCGTGCAGCAGCATCTAGACATCACTCAAAGCCGTCAGCCCTACCTCCTTGCTCAGGGACCCACAAAAAGCAGCATTCACTCCTCCTTCATCGCCATCGACAAGCACACACTTCCATGCCAAGCCACCAGCTCAGTCGGAGCCCTGGATGAACTCTTTAAGGCCCACTATGTCTTTGGTACATCTTAAAGTCCTGTCTTGAACAACTTTTTCACTTTTCAGCAAACTGTCATTTACAAAATTGACATAGAGAAAGCTAAGGAAACACTAAGAATTGCAGAGTTGCGAGCGAGAATGATGCATTCGACTCTCTTGAGATTAAACAATGAGGGGCTTTCTTTGCCACAATGACCTTTAGTGAAACAGTCTTGTAAAACACCTCAAAGTAATACATGGACTCTGCACAAGAAGGACTCTTTATCTTCAATGATGCTCACATTTTTCAATATATTTTCTGGTTTTAGGAAGCATCTGAACAAGTGTCTTGTGAAAAGTGCATTTGATGCTATTGTTGAAATAAATGGTGCTGCAGTACCTGATTGTGTGTATTGTTTTATATTAAGACATTACTATTTCATCATTAATATAATATAAATAAATATACACTGTATAGTGTATTTTAAGAATTCAGAGTGGAAACTACTCTAGGTAGTGAAATAATTTTACTCTTGATAGTGTAAACGGATCACAGTGTTAAATGTTTTTACACATTTCATTGTTAATTTGGACACAAAATAGAGTAAAATTAACTCTGAAAATCTTACACTGGCTATAGAGTAAATTTTACACCAATTTTGAGTGGGACCAAATATTATCTGACAGGGAGTTAAATTCAACTCCTAAAGAGTAAAATTAACACTATGTTTTTTACTGTGTAACCAATCACATGCACCCACCAACATATATTCCTGTTTAATCGCATTGTTCTTGCTGCTCTGGGCAACAGCATAGGCTCCGCCCTTCCTGCTTTATCAGGCAGGATCTGAAGGGTCCGAGTTCAGATCTGCTTCTAGACATGACTTTAATGGCTGTACTTGGATTGTACTATGGACCTCTTTTATCTGGAAGACACCTCTGTTAATGTTTTTTTGTAGTTCCATTCAGTGTTTGTGAAGTAGTTGATGAAGTAAATCTGTGTTTTTTTTATGTATCCTTTAGAAATTTAGCTATATTCAATAACTTCATTTGACTTGGCAGGTTATTTTTTATTTCACAGTTCTTTTTTTTTTCAGAAAGATCAGCATGAGCATGTGAGAATGATGATAAAGTGACTAAGAGGTATATATAGTTGATATAAGTTTCCTCTTTGGTCTTTGACAGCGGAGGACTGAAGTCCCTGTAAGAATCTTTAGAGTCACAGGTGGAGTCCTATTAATTTGAGTTTTGAAGCTGCCAAACACTAGGCCAGTTAACAGATCGACTACAATGGTTTTAATCTTTAAAATAATTCAGTAAGTGTGAAAGTGGTAGGAGTAATACGCACTTTGCCTCTAGAAGGCATCCAGATGATAGTACACTAGGAGCAACCTATTTTCTACACCTAGACTTTTGCTTTGTGTACTGTGCTGCCAAGTGTCTCCTAATACAACAAAAATTCCAACCTACAAGTGGGGACCTGGATATAAAACCAAGAGTCATTGATTCTATGAGTCATTGCACTGTGCAGTGAAGATTGCTGCTTAGCATTGAGGGCCAATAGAAGAGTAGCATAATGTACTCAGGAACATCTTTACTTAAAGACTTGAGGAATGATAAGGTTCCACTCAGGACATCACCTGAGTTCCATAGCTACTCAAGGACACCATCTTTCTTCCGGGGACTTGGAGAGTCGGCCCAGGCAGGGAGAAAAAATAAGATGTACATTGCGCATTGTTTTACCTCACTGACCACCTCATCTGTCTGCTTTGTGTGACATTTGTGTGAGCCAAAAACAATCAAAACATTGATCAAAGATCAATCAATGAACAAAACAACAATCAAGCTGCCCATTATGTTCACGCTTACAGACAGTATTAGGTTAAAGGTGTCATGAAAAAAAAAACTGCAAAAAAAACAGTCCTTCCACTATCAGATACTGTATAGCACTGAGCTGTAGTATTTGTTGATGTTTATCCACCCAAAGGCTTTAGTTTTTTACTTTACAGCTACTAGCCAGGGCACAAGACGTTCTACCACTGGGTGAAAAAGTGAACTTTGAAAAGCTGGACCGAGAGGAAATCAATAAAGAAAATCCCCTGGAGTAAAGGAACTCGTTACTATTAATTTATATGTTTAATGAATTGCAGTCATTTTGAGCAAGCGCCACTAATATTCACGGCAGCACAGACCATAAGTCTTATGTCTCAGAGGAGCCCTTTGTTTTTTCTTTGAATGAGTAATAGCTGCACCATTCCATAATGTTTACTGTGCACTGGCTAAATCTGCCACACACAGATGGCTCACTTAGGCAGAGATACGACACAGAGAAATGAGCACTACACAATACAAATGAAACACGCTGAGAATCCCAGCGCGTGCACAAACACACACACACACACACACACAAACACACAGGAGGCACAGGCATGGGTGTCTACTGTATGCATGAAGTATAACAACACATGGTCACATCATAAAATACTGGCCTAAAAACTTCAAACATTCACAGACAGCAACCCAGCAGTCCTTGCACACTTATAGTTTCTGATTTTTTGCTCAATCTCTAAAAAACAACAAATGGAGAAACGTCTGTCCCCAACTGCAGGAGGTCATAATAACTGTAAGAGCTCGATCTGCTTTGACCTCCAGATGTCCCACTGAGAACAGAGACCCTGGGGCTGACCTTTGGCCTTCTGATCGTCCTTTGAGCAGAGGCCCTATACCTGGGGCTGCTGCTTGCTGCTCTCTGGCAAAGCTGTGGGTTAGGCCCGGTCAATTTTTTTGAGTTGGGGGTTCAAATATTTTCATTAATTTAACGTGATGTGTTTTTCAGTGTGTGGTGTATGCACCTTGCAAGGTCTGCTGCTCTCCACACAACTGGATGTAGCCTATTTTATTACATTTCAAAATGTTAACGTAATGTGACTCAACTTACCCCCCCCCCCCCCTCCGTTGTCCTTCATAAACACTTGTAAAGGCATGGAAAAAAGACATTTTAGTCATTCAAAAGAAAAGTCTGATTGAAATTACATTTGATACATTGTGTTTAGATTGTGTCACACTAGGGGAAAGGAACTCTACATTCATCTCAGAAGCTGAGAACCTAAGCTGAGCTTTCCACTGCTGTGATTGTTTGAAGTGTTTAGACTATTCGCCCCATCCAGAGAGCCGGCAAAGCAGCTTTTGTGAAAATGCCTTTTGTGAGACATGCTAAACAAATATAACAGAATCAAACCAGCAGTGTGAATACTTATGTGACGCTCCAACCACAGTTCTTCCTCTCTCTTCCTACTCTTTCTGACACACTCTTTCTTGCAGAGCAGAGAGTTACATTCACACTAATAGGAGGATACTTTTGGCTTGATCCTCGCCCATCCACCTGCCCAGTGTTAACTTAGACTGTTTGATCTACTTCTCTGTGGAAAGACCAAGCCATTTCAGTGCAATTGTTATTTACAAAGAAGAATCAAAACAATGACCTTGATGAAGTTCAAACCAGATAAGGTTATACTAGCACCTAGGATTCGTGTTCAGATCACTTGTGCTAAAACATCTCCTATGTGGACTTGTTAGATGTTATTAATTTGATAAGGTTATTAATAACCTTTTGTTTTTGAATGTTATATGCATTCAGTGGCATTCTGTGGGATAATAGACATTCTGAGTTGGTTGGCAGAAGCCATTTGCAGTACAGGTTAACTATTTGTCCCCACCAACCTTCTTTCTTCTTTTTTGTTTCAAATCCAAACCCATTTGAGAAAACTCATATTGCGCAAAGCTGTGAGAAGGAAAAAAAAATGCCATGGAATCATTTCCTATTTTTTTTTAGCTTCCCTTGATCTGAAATAACAAAATAAGTCACGTATACTCTAAATGTGAAAGCACAAAATTCATCCCCAGTCCATTATCAACCCATTTAGGGGTCTGTTCTTTTCTTCCCTCTCATGACAGTAAGATTGAAAATCGACTCTCCTTGTAGCCACAGATGGCTAAGGAGCAGTTCAGTGATGCCACAGTGGAAAGGGAGATGAACGCTGAACAGCCACACATGTGCTTGGGGGTCCCGACGGATAAGTAATCTATGTGAGCATCCCGGTGAAATTGTCAAAAGTCATCAGGATAATTGGTGAGAGATGGATCCTGAATAAAAGCATTCAGAGTAAAACAAAGGAACAGAGAGCATCTCTTGCAGCGTAGGGTACAGTAATGGGTCACACAATGCAATTACCTGGCATCTGACAGTACCTTTGTTGCAAAAAACTCCAACCGAAAATACAAATCTGTTCAACCATGCCATATATTTGGCATATATTAGGAAGTAAGTTTGGAGCACCTCACTCTCAATCCATTAATCACATGCTGCATTCTCAACAGAGCACATCAACCCTGATGATCTATCCAGTATGAATTAATGTCTTTTAACATGAAAAGCAGTCGGTTCAGGCCTCTTAGTTATTCTTGGGTAAATGAACATGCACTATATCATAAGGATGACCATAAAGTGCTGTGTGTGTCTGCACTTGTTTAAAAATGTCATCGAACATAATTACATCTCGAGGATACCTATCATTTGGTTACATTGCATTCCTTTTAATATTCTTGGGAAATGCATTACAACAGTGACACTGTGAGGCAATATTTTCAAGGCCCATGCAAAATCAATGTGAATTTAATTATCTTCCAACCACTACACACACATACACACACAACCCTTTAGTCATAGTGTTAGACAAAGCAGCATAGCCAACCTCCAGCTCTGGAAATCACCTTAAATGTAATCACTGAGATAAGATGAATGTTCTGAGAAGTCAACAAACACTAAATCATATATTTTAATCAGACCATGAGTCAAGACTTGGCAGTGTCCTTCTATTTATTAATATGTGCCAAACTCAAGTTAGCATCCTTAAAACAGCCCCCCAAGCCAAAATATCAAGGGACACTAAAGTGTTACCACTCTCACTGTGAGCTTTCATATGAAACAATTATTTACTTCTTTGGATACGAGTGTTGTAAATCAGTAATAGTAGACTACATACTAGCAATTCATGAGCACCAAGTTAGTCTGCCTTTCCTGTGAGTACACGTCATGCTAAGAGACTTCACTCGATGTGGTGGTGGTGCGCTCCAGAATGCTCGAAAACATAAATCCATAGAGTGGAGAGAGAGAGGTTTTAAGGTTCGATCGCATTAGTCAGACACAGAAAGAAGCAAGACAAAAAAGACAAAAAAGTGTCGAGACCAATTCTTAGAGGAAAAATGCGCACTTGACAAAGAAATAAAACACATACACACAAAATTAGTAAACCAATTACTCTTAGGTTAATTGAAAAGTTTGGACAGCTGAGAAGTGTCACGAATTTACCATCAAAATGCTGAGCACAAGCTGCAACAATACAACGACACGTTCCGCTGTTCCGTGCAACGTCCTGGATGACAAAGGGACTCAGTTACATTTTATCTAAGAGATTTCCGATTTAACCCAGATTAATTCCACTGACCGTAGAGAGCACTAGCAATACTGGGAGAATTAGTGTTTGCTTGTGCGCAGGCACACGTGTGTGCGTGAGTGTTCTGCAATGCCAAGCACAGGATCAAGCGGTTTAAAACAGGATTCTGTTTGACAGGTGCACTGCGCCTGTGTGTATGCGACATTCTTGCATCGCGTTTCAGAGGCCAGTGGCGGCAAAGCACAAACCTTTCCATTATCTGCTTTCTCGTTGAACAATACCACTGTGCAGGCTCTCTCACGGAACCATGAAGCTCCGGTAATTCAGTAGATTCTCGCTTAATCTCCTACACACACGTGATATGAAAGCGCACTTAAAACGAATTGTCTACCATCAAAGGATTCAGAAACAAAACTATTTATATTTCTAATCTAAAACTAAAACTATGTAGGCTATATGAACTATTTTCTATTATCTATTTTAACATTATAAACGAATGCGTCCTGAAAGGGCAACATTCGGTTACAAAGGGACAGGAAAGATAAAAGGATATAAGTTTTCATGAAAACATTCGATGCTTACCTGCATGAAGTGCCACAATTAATTGCAGGGTCCAGAGATGCAACATGTTAACTTGTGCTCTCCAAAAAACTTCCATTTGATCTCGTGTTGTTTTACAGAATGAGAAAGAAGACAGTGAATATAAGATGCTTGCTGGTTTTCACATTAAAATGTATAGCAGTTCCCCACTTGCGAAACACGTTTGTGTGCGACAAAGTTGCAATGCATCCATGTCTCCAATCTTGTCTCGTTTAATCGTGACCGTGATTTCAGAAATATCCGCAACACTTATCTTAGTTGACTCCCCACTGCTGGACAAGCACTTTACACAAGATTATAGAGGCGTCATGTATTCCGTTTCATCGACAACCTACTTGGTTTGTGCATTAGATGACAACAGAGCAGAAACAGATGCGCGCTTGTAGTTGCCGAGCTCAGAAAATAATTCACTCTACATAGTTTTGTCGTTTTAAGAACCGCTGTAATATTGACGATAGCTGATCCAAGAAATACAAACAAAAGTGCTATTTTGGCAATGTTTTGTCGCACAAGAGATGGGATCGCTAAATTTCAGCAGCCGGGTTTCTTCTGTCGGCGTAGTGCGCCACGGAAGCTTTCACTTTGTAGTATGCAGAGACCACCGTTTAAGTGCACTGATATCGAGGGTGTGAGGTGGTTTGCCAAAATTTGGGAATGGACTCTCCTCCAGCACGGGCGGCTTGCTTGCTCTCAATTGTCTATTTGTCTGAGACGTTATCCTCTTGGTTGTTGAGTCATTCCAGTTGTTTCTCTTATCATTTGAAAGTAGTGAAACGTATGGTCCAAGAGGGTGAACACGAGGTTTAAAGACGAACACCATGAGAGGTAAGGAATACCATATGATCGAAGTTTATATATGGGGTTATGAACGATATGATTTTTAAATGATCTAGAACTTGTAGCAGCCCATCACCTATATTCCAAGCATTAGCCTACTAGGAAGTTACACGCTCCATATTAAGAAATATCGAAACAGCTGTTAAAGTAAGGATCAGACATTGCTTCCTTCTGCACTGTACTTCCAAAGACCTCGGATTTGCACTATCATCTGAAGAGGGCGTGTGTGGGCGTGTTGGTCCCTCACTCTTTGCAAGTGTAAATACTATTTAGCAGTGTTAGAGTAGGCCTATGTCTATAAGCCTTTGTTGTATTAAAATATAGAAAATGAATGTTGGTGAGGGGTTAGTATTGACCTGCTCGGTAAATTGTAAAAAAAAAATAGCCATATGCCATTTGGCTGTGTGTGTGTGTGCGTGTGTGTGCGCGCGCGCGTGTGTGTGCGTACGTTCAAACACAAAATGTGTTAATTAACACCGACTTGCAAAAGTTATCCGACAGATGCTTAAAATAGCGTTTGATAAGTTTATACGTCAATTTCCATCTAGTCACCAAGATGCACACTGAAAAAACAATAGCTCCCTCTTGTGGAAATTTTGACCTTCATATCCTTCATTTACTGTTCACTGCTTTTCTATTTCCACATTTCAGATGCCTGTATAATTTTTTTGAGTGTAGGTTGCCTACAACTGTTTTTGAAACCTGGGATATGCATGCTAGTTGTTCTGTCATTCATTGTGGCAAGTAGGCAAATTGAAAGCCAGGAGAGATAATGGAGAACTGTTCTTTGAATTGTTGTTACTGTTTGTTGTGTGTTGTCTTTTCATCAGTCAAAAAGTTAGTTAAGATCTTAAATAATCTGTGTGAGAGCTGATGTGTTGGTGCACTGGGTGCAGTTTGTGTGTGTGTGTGTGTGTGTGTGTGTGTGTGAATATGTGTTTCTGTGTGTGTTTCCATACGTGTTCAGTCTATATGCTCCCACTAGACTCCTGTGCTTATTTAAAGCAATTAACTGTAATTTCCCTGCACCCTTAAAACGAAACTAATTTACTAGGTGCATTTTGGACCCACCGCTGCTCTGCCAATAAGTTATTATTTCATCGAACACCTGAAGGCAAAACAGTGGGATAGGTAGCACGCAGAGAGAGAGAGAGCACACCACAGTGCACATCACAACCACCACCACTCCTTTTAGATAACTCATGTCCAATACAATTTATTTTGCCATATGTTAGCATTATTTTAACAATAACACATAGTAGGAGTCGAAGAAAGCCCCTTTGCCCAAACACAGAAACACTATGTTTGTTTGTTACACTTTTGAACATATAAGTCTTACCAAGAATATACAGGCAAATGTTTTTTTTTAATGAACTATTACTATTACTTTCATACAGTCTTAATACCCATGGAACCACTGAAGGTACAAAATACTAGCAGTCTCCCTTTGCGTAATTTTAAAAACATCGCAATAATATTGACCAGTAGGAAAAGGCTGGCCAGTTGCCTGGCAGTAACCTTCTCGGTACAGGTCCTCAGCCCGTAGTTTGAGAAACACTGCTTTCGGCTACTTCGACAACATGTCAACAAGATATAATCAATTCAGTATACACTCTCACCTTTTATCTCTCTCATCTGTCTTCCTGTCTGTGCACACACACACACACAAACACACTTCACTTTATTCCTTTGATTCTGCTCCATTTGTTTCACTCCATGCTGACTGACCATGCTGCAGACAGGAGTTTGAACAGAAGTGATGGTGAGCAGGTCTTCTCCTCCTTAAATGCACGTGCCAATAGCACTGTCTGGCCTGTCTGAACACACCCGTAGGAACCAAAAGCCCTGGGAGTGTGTAGACTCAGACTGCACCTCAGGTACAAGAACTGTGTATAGTTTGAAAGCATTTAGGTAGACACACATATTCACACGCATCAGTAGTGTTATACAAGCTTTATCTTATCTGTAGAGATATGTGAGATATTGTTCTGTTGTCCCAACAAGTAGTTTGTTGCAGCTTTACTACTGCTTGACACACAAACAGAAAACAAACACTCTCGCACTCTCTCAAACACTCTTCTCTCTCTCTCTCACACACACACACACACTCACAAATAAACCAACCAGCGTAAAGGGGGAACTAATTTTATGAGCTGTAATGTTTGTGCGTTATTTGGGGCACCTACTTTAAAAAAAAAAAAAAAAAGTTATTGGATTGAAACAGCCAGAGGGGGGAGGCAGGAGAAGGAGTTGCTTATCTTCAAATTGGTTAATGTATTTTTCAAACCTTTCAGAAAAAGCTTTAGCACTAACGGTTATTTAAAATATGGTGCCCGGGGTTATGTTTGTTTTCATAACAACTTGTATGCCATTGGGCCTCTCCACTGATGCAGAGGGCACACACACACACACAAACACACTTTAAATACGGCCATGGCAGCTGTCTGGACATACCAATAAAGTCTGCTGACTGTGGTTAATTTGAAGTGATTTGGGGATATTAAATAAAATAATAACAAATACAGATGGTGTATAGGCAGCTGGTGTCCAGGACATGTCTGCCTCCTCTGACTTCAGGCAAATCAATCAAAGTATATTCAAAGTTACAGCTTTTTACAGGCAGAATGAATTAATATGTGGATTTTTTCTGTGTGTGTGTGTGTGTGTGTGTGTGAATTCACATGTGTGCACCCTTTCTCTCTCTCTCTCTCTCTCTCTCTCTCACACACACACACACACAGAGACACACACACAGTAGATGTATGTAAGTAAAACATGATCTTCCTTGGAAAACTCTTCAAGTCATGCACTGCAGCTGTTCTATGCATTAGACCTGGCCAGGAGGCTGGAAAGAGGAGTGTCTATAGCAGAGGCCAAAGGAGGTGAGGACTGATAGGCCTGTCACACGCCATGCCAGTGGGGCTGGCACCAGCAACAGCAGTGACAGCATCGCATTTGGAAATCTAGAGTTCATTGAAAACAGTAAATATGTTGGAGGGGGGAGATCTCCACCTCCGCTTGCCCTGTGAATACAGCGGATGTGGGCCCCCCAGTCTCACGTTACTCCACCCACAGCTGCAGGTCATTCGGGTGGAGTACAAGGGGCTCCACCAACACTCCAGCACATCTGTTCCATGCATTAGGCATACTGCATTACTAAAGAAACAACATTATAGGGGCTGACATGTTTTTGACATTTCTGTTGGCAGACAGTGTTGTCTCTGTCAGTTAATGATCAAATGACAGTGTAGAATGGTTTATGTCCAGGGAGGCTGTCACATCTGACGTGTATGTCTCCGTCATGTGACACCCCTGTGATGAGCTGCTAGGGATGAAAAACATGTGTCTTGTATGAGTACACCACAGGATGTCCAGAGGAATATGCCTTCAGGATAATAGTCAGTCAAAACACGTTCCATGCTGCTTCTCTGCATTTCCATTATTCATGAAGTAAAAGATTTTTTGAATATCTTTCTCACAGCAGGAGGTGGAATTATTACCTTACTTAATTGTACTGTTTTTATTGTGGCTGTGTGTTTGTGCATTTGTGTGTTTGTATGTGTGCACACTCCTTTGTGCAGGTCTGTGTGTGTGTTTGTGGGGTTGTGTGTGTGTGTACTTGCACGTTTGTGTAGTCTCTGTGTGTTTATGGATTTGTTCTTTGCTTCATCTTTTTTCTAATACCTTATTTCAGGATTCTGTCTGGCATTATTTACTGTTGCCAACCCAGTATAATTTATATGTACCCATCAAATTTGAAAATTGACAGCCAGAGAAAAAGTCTGAGTGACTTTTGACCTACAGTAACCCAACACAAACAGGTTTCATCACAGACTCATGGTCATTGACCTTGTGATTACTCATTGTCTAATCAACAGCTAAGGACTTGTCTACATTGACGTTTTTATGTGCCCTAACACTCGGAACAAGGCTCTGACCGATAGAGAATCTTAAATGATAATACAGGTCTTCTCTTTGAATAAGTTCTCTCACAGACCTCAAGTAAACATCAGACTCTGTAGATGACTTTCAACATTAAATTAAATAGAAATATGCTACCCAAATATGCCCTTATTATGAATGTGACTTAGTTTGTCAGAGTTGGTTAATGCCTTGAAGTTATAATGGCTGTCACTCACCTTAATTATGAATAATATATATAAATAAAAATCTGGGTGTGCCTTACACTGGAACGTCCAGATTTTTATTTATATATATCATTCAATGTTGTGTCATTCAATGCCAGAAGGAGTAACTTCAAATCAAGCAAACTGACATGAAAGCCCAGGGTCTTGGCTTTCATTTGAAACCAATTTTATGTTTCTAGGTAAAGGGGTTTTCAAGTTATAAACTTTTCAATGTCAGTAGGCCCTCTTGTTTACAAAAAAGTCTCTATGGGAATTTACATAGGGGTCCCAATCAAAACGCATAAACATATTTTTCAAAAATGTATATTCAAAAATCATATTTTTGGTCTTTTGACTTCAATTTTTTTGTGTAACAGGTTGAGAGATGGAGTTAGGACTTAGATTTTTTTATTTGGGGGTATCATATGGATGGTACCTTCATATCTTAGTTAGTTCAAAGACATTTGAAATGAGCGGAAAAAAAAAAAAACTTAGTTCCAACCTCTGTAACTCCATATGTGTCCATATGTCACAGAAACATACATATTCCTCTAGAAAAAACTTGAGGGTGTCACCTTTCCAATGGTATGAGGCACATCCCTGAGTCTAAAACAATGTAGGAACTGTCAAGCTTTCAATTTGGGTATGCCGTTGTTTTGAAAAAAAGGAAAAATAGGGGTGTGCCTTAAGAGGTTAACACCTACAACTATAAAATCTACCCAAAATCGTCATTGGGAAGATCATTGAAAATAGTGTGTAATCAATTAACTGCATTCTTGAGATCAAATAGTTGTTTTGGTCAGTTTCAGTCAGGTTTCCAGGCACAGAAGCACTGCACACAGTGCTGAAACAGCTCTTAAGACTGACCATTCTAATTTGGGTACTTGAGTACCCATGACATTTAGGCTACTTTAATATTTCCGCCATACAGGAATGTATTTTATAAATGAAAACTGCTTGATAAATGTCACATCATAAGCTTTACAATGATATGGTTGGTTAAGACATTTGTGGCGCGAATTCTTTTCACTACCCGGAGAGAAAACACCGAGTTGAAAAGTGACGTCTGCTTGCTAATTCTGGAGGAGCATGTCTGGTCACATCATACATCTTTCGTCTTTACTTTGTCTACAAGAGAAACTGTTGGATCAACTCTGATAAAAAAAAGGCTTATTATTTCCTACTGTTAACATTCATTCAAGTTATAGCCTATATTTTGTTGCATTTTAGTGTTTTTGAACCATAAAGTGTACCGGACAAGCAGCTGAGAGAAGCGTCATCTCTGGGGGAGCACGGCTTTTTACCGAGGGTGCTAATGAATTGCAATGACATTATCCCAAGAGGCAGCTAGCTAGCCATAGTCTGGGCAATAGTAGTTGAGCTCTGTAGGCCTGTTTATTTTTTTCCTTTTTGGGTGGCATCTAGGCAATCAACACTGAAAAAAACTGAGCTACTGATTTTGAATACCAAGTAACAGCAGTGAGACGGAATTAATAAACGGCCAAAACAGAATTTTCATCCATGAGGGCGCGCGCGCAACTACAACTTCTGACACACAGAAAGAACAGAACTTTCGATGATTAACTCCACCAAAACATGGACATAACACTGCATAAGCCCTATAAACTACAAATAGATTTGAGCAAGCTGCTTGGTAATAAAAACGTGTCTTACCTAGACTCGTATGTCTCGAGACCGTTTCTCAAGACCATTTTTACGTGGTCTTGGTCTTGGCACAGTCGGTCTTGGTCTTGTCTCGGTCTCGCATCACTCTTCTCTTAGTGTTGTCTTGGTTATTAATAATAATGTTATTTCGCCTTTCATACCTTTCAAATGCAGCATTTTTAAAAAGAATCAATCAGGGGCATACGTTTTTGTGATTCAGATATTGGCGCTCACCAGTGATGCGCGGGTCATAGTATAGATGACTGGCGTTTTCAACTAACTCAGACCGCAAAAAATAATTATGAACATATTTTACTCGACCTGCTTACTGACCCGCAATTTTTTTTTTAAGTTGTCTATGCTATTGATCAACTTCGTGGCGTTGTTGGGCTAGGTAAAACTGACAGCTTAGGCTACTGATTTATATGCATTTATAAGTAGGCTAAGCTTATTAAAAGTGTAGGCTAGTTGGTGTGATTGTTCAGTTAAACGTGTTGAGGGAAACCGGGCGTTTTGTCCCGTCAGCATTCATTTTAAAGCTAATTTTCCTAATGCTCAACAGGTTGTGTGAGCCTAATTGAAGCTCTCACAAGCACAAAATGCAGGCATGTGAAGAAACTAAACGTTAC
>JAGFZM010000983.1:0-16186 GCA_017657215.1 Limnothrissa miodon
AACACTTCATAACCTGTAAAACCATATTTGTAATTTATAGATTAGAGTGCCCTATGTGCAAAGTGTTCTATATAGGAAGAACGAAACAATGCTTACAGGATAGACTAGCTGAGCACAAATACGCAATCCGCACAGGCAACATTAACTACCCAATGGCAAGACACTACAGTGAACAGCATAACAGCGACCCATCCACCTTACAGGCTGCTGGGATTGATCACATCCCACAGTCCTTGAGGAAAGGTGATAGGCAGAGACAGCTAAATCAGAGGGAGACCTTTTGGATTTTTAATCTTCAGGCTACTAAATATCCAGGCCTGAATGAGGACCTTGACTTTAGTGTATTTCTTTGATTGCAAATTTACTACTTTACTATTTGTGAGTGTGTTTATGTATGTGTGTCACTCTCTACAGAGTTGAGATCTGACTTTGATACTGTAATGTATACTATGTACGATGTTTAAGTTTCACTATTGAACAAGGATGACACCTGCTGGATATCTTATATGCTGACACCTGACTTGTCACCTGACCGACACTGCTGCAAGGTGGAGGTTTCTGATAGGTGGACTTTTACTTAAAGAACTTTGTCTACCCTGGTAGAACTGTTTGACTCCCTGAAGAAGGCTTGTTGGCCGAAACGCGTTGGAGTCTTTTAAGGGTTAAAATGACCAAGCCAGTACAATAAAGGCTTTTTAACTTTTCATACATGAGAGTGCCTTGGAGTTCTTTTTCCTGTTTTTTTATTGTTTGTTTTGAATTGTTCACTGGATTTATCCAAAGTTAAAAGTTAAATCATCAATTATTTAACTATTTATATATTGTTTATCTAAGTATTTGTGTGTGTGTGTGTGTGTGTGTATACATACAGTAAATGCTTTTTGAACCTTCTAAAATAGCTGTTCTGTTTTATCTGTATATTGAGTCTTCAAAAAGTCATCCAAATGTGTAGTCTGGCCATGAACAAATGAACGATAAACCAGGCTCAATCCAAGGGGCGAAATCAGTGGTTACATAATACATTGTTAAGTAGAGGTACATGCCAATCAAATATGAAAATATGAAGGAAAGGCCAAGCATAGATTTCAAATTGTCAATCAATTTATTGAAACATGCAATATGGAACCAAATGAGCAACAAGCTCTTATCCCCCCTGACAATCATGAGACCATCACCCACGCATGAACCAGTTACCTGTGACAGAGGTAGAAAGATAATGGGTGCATCACACAAGACAAGTACACAAGGGCTGGGCAAAAAACTGCCAGGTTAATTTCAAAAGTGCAATTTGTTTTGTATGTGCTGAAGCAAAGTACTCCGCACCACAGACGCCTCTGTTGTAGGGATTTCGTCACACGGCTGCCCACATGGCTGATTGTCTGGGGCAGCAGGTAGGCCTACATCTCCAGGGCATTCACTCTCCAGGGTGTTGTGCTGGTTTGGAATTTCACATATATTGTGAAGTACACAGCATGCTGTTATCACTGTGGGGATGAAGCCATGATGGATGTCGCTTCTTTTTGCCAAGACTCTCCATCTTCCTTTCAGTCGGCCAACACTATGCTCCACAAACTGCATTGAGGTGCTTGTTGAATGCTTCCTGTGCTGGTGTTAAGTGGGGGCCGGGGTAGGCCTTCATCAGCCAGGGAAGGAGAGGGTATGCAGGGTCACCTGCAATCATTAAGGGGATGTCTACACCTTCAATGTTTAAGCTGGCCTGGGGATGCAACGCTGGATTATTGTACAGACTTGACTGTCTCAGTACAGCAGCATCATGAGTGCTTCCAGGAATGCCGACAAATATGTTGCGGAACAATTTGGGATGTGGGACCCATCAATTGCACCATAGACCTACAGAGAAAAATCACAAAGGCTATATCACTATCTAACTTTCATAACTTATATTAATGTTTCATAATGTTAATATAATGTTTAATATCTGAGGTGTGACTTATGCATGGAGACAGCCAAACTTCCTCCATTCTATGGACTGTGCGCTTTAATGTATTTCAGTGGAATGAAATGGCTTTGAAAGGCTAACTCACCTGAGGTATGTGATGCTTCATCGCATTCTTGTAGGCTATCTGCTGGGCCTCTTCAGCTGACGGCAGGTGGACATATTGACAGAGCAGCTTGTAACAGATCACACGGCACACAAAGTAAACACATCGGTGGACCGTAGTAATGCTTACGCCGAATTTAACGGCAACCACTCTGTATTCACAGCAGCTAGCCAACTTACAAGTTGGCTACACGCTTGCGGGTCGGTACAGCTGGCCTTCGACTGAAAGGGTCTGGGCGAAGAGAAGGCTCCAAGGCATTGCACAAATGGTCAAAAGTCACCCTTGTCATCCGAAAGTAGGTCAGCCACAGACGTTCAGTAAAATGTCCCAAAACATCGGTTTCCCACCAGACGCTTGAACGGGGTCGCTGCCACATCTGTGGCGATGACCGCTGAGATAAGGCAGCCAGGTAAACCTGCAGCAGGCTCATCCCCTCCACCCTTCTCGCTCTCATCGTTCGCCTCAAAATTACAATAGTTGTAATCAGCTGACACACTAGGATTAATAACTGTAGACTGGTCGTTCGGTTCTCCATAATAATAATAAATAAAGACAAAAGTTTAAAAAGCAAAAGATGACTGCAACTTTTTCTCTCAATAAGATGACAGCACGAGCTACAAAATATTCCCGCTACGCAAAAGATACTTTAGAACACGTTTCTGGCTACACTAACCTCAGAACGTTCTATTTCGCTACAATGTTGATGGAAAATCATCTAGCGCTTCAGAAAAATGCACTTTAACACCGCATTGTCACGTCATTTTAATTCGCTAGAATCATTCTCTTGATGCAAAACCGTTTTGACGCTTCTTATGTCGCTAGAAAAATAATTCGGCTTAAGAGTTCATTCGCTCGAAAATCTGATGGAAAAAGGCTTTATGTCCATCTTGTATTCACACCGTAGTAAGTAGGCCTACTGTTGAGGAAGGAATTTCTTCTCTTCTCTGTAAGATTACTCCAGAACGGTATGTCACAGCAGTGGCGGTTTTAGGCATGGGCGAACGGGGCAGCCGCCCAGGGCGGCATTACGTGGGGGGGCGGTACACGAACTTGGAGGGGGAAAAAAAATCTGTGTCGCGAAGCGGTTTTCTATGATAAGCTACCTGCGCCGCCCCTGCCTGCTGCTGAAGGAGCCGCACAGAAGCTGAGCGAGCCGAGAGGGGATGAGGGGAGGGGTTGGGGGCGCAGAGTAGCCTATAGGCTACAGTTCACCTCTCCCAAATGAAGCGGACAAGAAGGTGGGTTTAACTTTGTCAGTGACACCTGACTTTATTACAAATAACGCACATGTAATTCAAAATATTACTTAGGAAAAAAGAGAAAAAAACATTAACACAGACCAATAAGTAGCACCTTTTTATTTATTTAATTATGTGAAATTGCTAATAAAAATAGGTAGGCCTAATGTGGATGTGGAGGTGAATAGGTTTAGTCTTGACAAATGGTCGTGATGCAGATGGGAAATCTGTTGATTGTCGATTAGTAAACACAGCGATGGAGAAAAAGGCCAAAGCTATCAGGTACCCAATTTAGGAAAAGAAGAAAAGAAGATGAGAAGAAACGGGCAAAAGATAAAGGTATCTAACAATGTTCTCTCTGTGTGGGTATTCAGTGGTGTAACGGGTAGGCTAATTCACGGTACCCTAGCCACCGCCAGTGTGTAAGATCAGAATGCAGTAGTTGCCGACATTGAAATATCGTGAAGGTGTCAACGTTTCTTGAATCGTAGGCTAAAAGCTAAATATGAGGACTTGTGAATTAAGCAGGGGAGAGTTGCTCAAAATATTATATTTGCCAAGGGAGGGTTATTCAAAACCCCCTGGCTCATAGGCTAAGTTTCTACGAGATGACTTCCATCCTCCGGTGGACCAGTTCAATGGCCCCTTCTTGCTATGCTTTTTAAAACACAATAAAATCATAATAGGCTATACAAACCATCACAGAAATTCTAACATTAGGCCTATATATATATATATTCAATATTCATTGAGCGCCAGGAGGTACTTTCGCCCAGGGCGCAATTCAGTGTAGAACCGCCACTGTGTCACAGCACCATGATACTCATACCACTGGAAAGCAACCCAGGGCTTTCCAACGCTATACAACACTTGTATGTCCAACGATGTGTTGTTAAGGGAAGAATTTATGAATTTACCTTTATGTTGTAAATAGGACAGTCCAAACAGTGCCATCACCACATTACACTAAGCAAAAAATAACTTGCGATCCCGGACAGGCACAGACACTGCATGCATATCAAACGTGCAAAATGCAGAATCAGGGCTTTCATATTATACCAAACACTCTGTACTACACTGAAGCAATTATATTATACATGCAGAAGAAATATATAGAAATTATGACTTTCTGCCAAACCAAATTTTAACTTTATAATTTAAAGGAGTTATAGAATGAGAAACCGCATTTAGCTTTTCATTGTTGAATTTAGGTAGCTTAAGGTATCCAATGTAACATACCAAAACTTCAACACCATCTCCCGGCTCCTTCTACATGTAAATTTCAAGCTAGAAATGGCCGGGCTGAAATAGGCCAATCTGAAACAAGGTGCTTATAGATGTCGGCACCGCTAAGATGCACCTCCTTGATTTGCACGTTTTTGTGTAAACTTACATGTCTATACCCAGAAAAAAAAAAAAAAAAACCTGACACACAGCAACCCACCAGACGACAAAGCCCAATTACACACCTGGACTTTAGAAGAATGCTGACAGAGGACTTCTTTGATAGCTTATCCTTCTGTAAACAACAAACTTGTATAGTTTGTTGCTATTGTCAAACATTCCAGCCGCAGAATATTTTGGCAATAAAGAGGGAAAGAGACTGGGTTCTGGTACTGCTCAAATTGTAATGTACCACTATGTGCAGTTCCCTAAAAGAACTTTCAACACTTGGCACCCTCAGGTGACATCTCCCTAAAAACACTGATGCAAAGTGACGTTCTTTTACTTCCATATTAATCTTTTTTTTTCCTTTTGATTTATAGAAAGTTATATTATTTTTTAATATTTTTTATTATTGTTACTGTGATATACTAACATACCAGTAATTACCACACAATGATAATCTTGGCTTAAAGCCATTTATTGCCGACTACACAATTTACAGCTCATGGCTCAACTTCTCATTCTAGCCATTCTTCTTATTAGCTTAATTAATATAGCAGAGAGAGGAATTACTTATTACTGCTTTAACATGCAGTATACCACATTCCTTCCCCTCTACATAATACTAGTCTATTTATACAACACATCCTGTAACTCAGCTCTAACCTTAACTATAACAGTGACTAGATATCACTTTTTTTTTTTTTTTTACAAACACCAGACAATGCTAACTAGGGATTTGGATGGACTGCCGCATCCCAGTGAGATTCCAGGACGCATTCTTGTCCTGTGGGGATTCCTGTGCGAGTCTTTCAAATAGTCAGGAGCTTTCCTAGCTCGCTGAGATCGTCTCCCTGTAGGTGGTTCGCCTTCAGTTGAGGACTCAGGCAGTTCCTCTGTTGTTTCTGCTGCAGTGCTGTCACCCGAATCTGAGGAGATGGGTATCTCAGGTACCATCTGAGATGGTGGTTCCTCGGTTTCCTCGGGCCAGGTGTCAGGCAACCTCTCAGATATCACTGCCGGTGTAATGGAACTTCTACCACGTACTTGGTCAATGTGTCTTCTCACAACCTGCCCATTTCCCAGCGTGACTTTGCATGACACAGGGCCAGTCTTCTCTGTTAGTGATCCTGGTACCCAGGCTGGACCTGAGCCAAAGTTGCGTGTATAGACCAAGTCTCCCTTGCCCAGTATTCTCACTTTGGCATGCATGTCATGGTAGTGTTTTTGCCGCTCTTGTTTGTCATGTACACTGTTTTTGAAGTCTGGATGTATTAAGTCAAGGGTTGACCTCAACTTCCTACCACACAACAACTCAGCTGGCGATTTGCCAGTCGTAGATTGGGGTGTTATACGATAACTGAACAGTGCTCTGGCCATTCTGGTATCAATTGAGCCTCCAACCATCTTCGACATAAGTGACTTGAAAGTCTTAACGGCCCGCTCTGCTAAGCCATTAGAAGACGGATGATATGGCGCTGTTGTGATGTGACGTATGCTATTCTTTTCAGCAAATTCTTGAAACTCTTCACTGGTAAAACAACTACCATTGTCCGACACTATGATCTCAGGTATGCCGTGTTGACTGAAAGTCTTTCTAAGGCACTCAATGGTAACGGCAGATGTAGAACTACTAACTGCATGTGCTTCAATCCACTTTGAATACGCATCCACTTGGATCAGGAACATTCTTCCCCTCCATGGACCAGCATAGTCGATGTGGATTCTTCTCCAAGGCATGTCAGGAACCTCCCAGGGATGTAATGGTGCCACCGGAGGACTACTTCTGCTTTCCTGACATGTCACACATGCTTTTACCATTGCCTCCACCTCCGCATCCATGTTAGGCCACCACATGTAACTTCGCGCCAAACCTTTAATTCGGGTGATGCCGGGGTGTGCCTGGTGTGGTTGCTTCAGCAAAGTATTGCGGCCAGGCGATGGAACCACAACTCGCCCTCCCCACAATATACACCCGTCCTGTGTGCTGAGTTCATCCTGCCGTCGGGTATACGGTGTGAACTCTGAACTGTCCACCCTCGCAAGATGTATTCCCGTACTCTCGCTAGCACCGGATCTTTGTCGGTCCAGTTCTTAATTTGTTGTGCATTCACCAGTGGCACTCCTACGTCCTCAAACAACAGCACTCTCTCTTCTTCCTCAGGGGTGCTCTCTCTCCCCCTTTCCAAAGGTAGTCTACTCAGAGCGTCCGCGTTCGTATGATCTCGGCCGGCCTTGTATACGATGGTATACTCATACGCTGCTAACGTAACTGCCCATCTCTGTATCCTGGGAGACGTCATCTGAGGTATGGCTCTCATTTCACTGAATAGTGAAATTAGTGGTTTGTGATCGGTCACTATGGTGAACAGGGTTGGGTAGTAACGGATTACATGTAATCTGGATTACGTAATCAGATTACAAAAATCAAGTAACTGTAATCAGCCCAGATTACAATGCAAAAATGTGTAATCAAATTACAGTTACATTGTTGGGGATTACCTGATTACTTCTCATCTTGCAAACAATGCAACTTTTTATGACAGCCTAACTATCTACTGTTGGGGGGAGGATAAAGTGGGCTGGGGAAGGGGGAGATTTAGGCCCTGTCCACATGTACCCGGGTATCTGCAAAACCGAAGATATTTTTCTTCGTTTTCACCTGTCATCCACACGAAAACGCATCAAAAACGAATATTTAAAAAAAGAAAACTCAAGGCAAAGTGGCAGCTAAAACGACAACATTTCCGGACAGGTACTGGCTCATTACAATTTATTCTAGACTCTCCATGTGACCACATGAAGACCTCGGGATACTTCGGTTTGGGTTCTCTACTCACTACCACGTAAGTGTAATGTTGTTTGGAACTGCAGAAGAGGTATAAAATAGCGTTTTATAGCGGCGGAAATGATATGCCCGGGTCACTTCCAGGCTAACGAACTTTGGCTCAAAACGGTAAAATATAACTTTCTCAAAACACATCCGAATGACATGATTTTGATGTCAACTCAACGTATGTACTCCCAATCATCCGTAAATTGATCTAAAGTGTATTTTACTCCGGATAAATCCTTTAAGCAGTGGGGACTTGGATCTCTGGCTGATGTATCACGATAATCCAGCAATTAAAAAATAAATCAGCTGTCAACTGTGCTTGGACAGCATCTCTGCCGCCATAGTAAATTAAACAAGCACGGGATTTGTGAGCAGGCTTTATTGGTCCGCATCATCATCTAATTACGGCGTCACCCGAGTTTTCTTTATGAACTGATTATTTAACAAAATGTGTAGTTGATTAACAAACTGAGAGCTAAAAAATAGATTTCATGAAATCATTAAGTGAAAAATAAAATAAAAATTCTTTGGTCAATGCTGTGGCAGAATCTAAAAGTAATCCGAAAGTAATCAGATTACCTTACATGTTTTTGGTAAATCAACTGATTACGTAACGCATTACAAAAATTGGCAGGTAATTTGTAATCAGTAATCAATTACATTTCAAAGTAATCTGACCCAACCCTGGTTTTTGGTAATCCAACTGATTACGTAACGAATTACAAAAATTGGCAGGTGATTTGTAATCAGTAATCAATTACATTTCAAAGTAATCTGACCCAACCCTGATGGTGAACTGTCTCCCATACAGGTACTTGTGGAATTTCTTCACTCCCACAACTACCGCAAGGCCTTCCTTATCCAACTGGGAATAGTTCTTCTCAGCGGAACTAAGTGTCCTTGAAACAAATCCTATGGGCCTGTCCGATCCATCTGCCATTCGATGAGAAAGCACGGCTCCCACACCGGAGGGCGATGCGTCACATGCCAAGATGAGGGGTTTGTTTGAGTCATAATGGGCTAGCACACTACGGGACTGAAGTAGTGCTTTTGAGTCTTCAAAGGCCGTCTGCTGCTTTGCCCCCCATGACCACTTTTCCTCCTTTTTCAACAGAGCATGAAGTGGTGCCAGTCGTGTGGAGAGTTGCGGGAGGAATTTATGGTAGTAATTTAACAACCCGAGGTAAGCCTTTAACTCGCTGACATTCTGTGGCTGTGGCGCTTCCACAATGGCTTCCACCTTCTCTGTCAAGGGATGTAGCCCGTTGGCATTTATCTTGTGGCCTAGAAACGCCACCTCTGTTCCCATGAATTCACACTTGCTTCTTTTTAACCTTAGGCCACTCTTTTCTAACCTTTGAAGCACTTCTTCCAGATTTTTCAGATGTTTCTGCTCACTTGGTCCCGTTATTAGGATATCATCCAAATAAATAGCAACATTTGGGATTCCTCCTAGTATGCGCTCCATCGTTCTCTGAAATATAGCTGGACTAGAAGCTACTCCAAATGGTAGGCGGGTGTAGGTGTATAAGCCTTTGTGTGCATTGATGGTTACATACTTCCTGGATTCTTCTTCCAAGACCACCTGTTGATAGGCATGACTCATGTCTAATTTTGCGAAGTGCTGACCCCCATTCAACAGTGCAAAGAGGTCCTCCACTTTAGGAATTGGATACTGATCCACCCGCGATGCTCTATTAACAGTGAGTTTATAATCCCCACATATTCTAATTGAGCCATCCGGCTTTCTCACTGGGACAATGGGCGCTGCCCACTCTGCAACCTGCACTGGTTCAATGATCTTGTCATCCAGTAGCCTCTGTAGCTCACTCTCCACCAGCCGCTTAACAGCATAAGGAACCGGTCGGAATCTTTGCTGTGACACCTTTAAGTTGTCCTACACTTCTTTGAACACCTCAGCGTGTTTTTCGAGGATCTCCTCCAGCTGTAATTTAGGCTCTGACTCTACCTTGTAAACTAACTGATCCATCACGGCAAGCTCCTGTAACCAGCTTCGCCCAAGTAGATTAGGTCCTTCCCCATCAACTATCACCAAAGGTAAAGTCTTTTCTGTGCTTTCGTGCTGCACCTTTACATGTGCCATGCCCAACACTTCCAGCCTCTCTCCAGTATATCTCTTCAATTTCAGAGAGCAGGGATTTAGTTCTGATGCGGCTGTTTCCTTCCACAATTTTGTATATTGCTGTTTGTTTAATATGGTTACCCCACAGCCAGTGTCAACTTCAAAGGGTACTTTCTTTCCGTTGATTTCTATGGTGCGTGTGATAGGAGCTACCTTGGACCACTCTTGAGACATGCTATAAACTGTGTGAAAACACATGTCCTCCGTATCACTCTCTCCCTCCCCTCTAAGCTGATTGGTTCGTTGCTCTCTTACTGGGCCTTTGCCTTCGCTTTTCTGACCCTTATGCGCTGGCCTGTGCACATTTGACATTCCCGCCATCGATCTACATGCCCTCTTAATGTGCCCCCGCTTGCCACAATTATGACAGAGTTCTGTAGCAAACTTACAGTCGGTGGCGATATGCTGGCCTTTGCAACGATAACAGCTAGGGAATTTACTCTGAGTCTTATCAGCACACACTTTGAACACCTACTTGAGTTTTTGTCACACGTGCATTCAAAGTTGCATCCCCGGCTAGCTTTCCTTGCAGATCTTTCACATCTTTTGATGCAGACTTTCGATGCAGCTTGGCACAGTTTCATGGCCTTGTCGAATGTCAGGTCTACTTCAGATAGCAGTCGCCTTTGCATTCGGTCATCATTCACTCCACACACCAGCCTGTCTCGTAACATTTGTGGCAGTGCCTCTTTATATTCACAGTGTTGTGCTAATTTCCTCAATTCAGCTACATACTCAGCTATAGACTCACTGCTCCTCCGCATGCGTGAATTAAATTTAAATCTTTGAACGATTTCACTTGGTTTGGGGTTGAAATGAGCCTTTTGCATTTGTAAGCTCCTCATACGTTTTATCTTTCGGTAATGCAGGACTAATTAACCTCCTCAACAAGCTATAAGTGGTTGCTCCTACTCCACTTAGCAGCACAGCCTTCTGTCTGTCTTCCTCTTTTATGTCATTTGCCTCGAAGAAAAAAATCCAACATTTCACTATATTCTTCCCAAGACTGAGACAAACCATCAAAAGGAGTTACCATGCCGATCACAGCCATTCTTCCCTGCCGTGGTAGGGAAACTCTGTTCGCCTCGTCTGAACTTGATCTCCTGGGACTCGCCAGTTTACACTTTTCTTCGTGTCTCGTCTAAAACTGTTTTATTTTAACCCTTGTCGCCAATTGTGTGATATACTAACATACCAGTAATTACCACACGATGATAATCTTGGCTTAAAGCCATTTATTGCCGAGCAGCTCATGCTCAACTTCTCATGGCTCATGGCTAACAGCTCATGGCTCAACTTCTCATTCTAGCCATTTTTCTTATTAGCTTAATTCATATATCAGAGAGGTAGCTCCCTCTAGAGGAATTAATTATTACTGCTTTAACATGCAGTATACCACAGTTACATTGTCCTACTTTATATTTTGTAAAATTCCCATGATTTAAGATTTACATATTACATGTTTGTAATAAAACTGATTTGTTATTACTGAGAAAATCCATAGTTTCAGGAGTAGTACTTTTTTAAAACCAGTGTTTTAAGGATAGAAACAACACATGCCCATTGCTAGCCATTTTAAAGGCAGGCAGAGGAGATTCTATATTTCCCAAATAGCCGAGACAGGAGCAATCATCAAGATTTTGGTGTCAACCACTTTATTTCATTTTAGACAACCTGTGAAAGGGGCTCAATGTGTTAAAAACCGAACTATCCCTTTAACTACATTTGCCCATCACAAGCTACTTGCTATGTTCTGAATAGCAGACCAGTAGTTCAAATTCATGGCTTGCAGTGTTAATTTTGACAAGAATTTTTAATTTAGTTTTAGTCTTAGTCTTTTGACAAAAATTAATTTTAGTCTTAATTTGTCATTTGATTCAATTTAGTTTTAGTCCAATTTTAGTCAACGAAAATATGCCTTACGCCTCCCTGTAGTATCTGGGACCGTCTCTCCTCTGGTATCCTTCCGCCGCAATCTCCGCAATCTCTCTCCCTCTCACTTTACTTCTCTTGCTGCCTCTGCTCTTCCACCAGCATGTTCATTCTCCTCACTTGAGGTTAATGATGCCACTGAGTCTCTGAGCTCTACCCTGAGGACGTGTATTGATAGGCTATGTCCCCTATCCACCAAACCAGCTCGGCCCTCCCAACCACATCCTTGGCTTGATGATTCCATCCGTCAACAGCGTACAAACCTCAGAGCTGCTGAAATGCAATGGCGCAAATCAAAAAATCTTTCTGACTTAAACAGGTTCCAGGCACTGCTCTCTTCCTTCTCATCCGATGTCACTGCTGCAAAGAAGGCTTTCTATAATGACAAAATTCAAAACACCACAGAAACCAGGAGACTATTCTCAACCTTCAAAACTTTACTCAACCCCCCACCACCACCTCCTGCTACCAATCTGACAGCAGATACTTTTGCTTCTTTCTTCAACGACAAAGTAGCTGCCATCAGTAGGCAGTTTTCTGAACCAACTGCAAAGGCTACAACTGGACCATATACTAGCGGCAGCACCTCCGATTGCAATAGTCCTGCTGCGACATTTGCTTCATTCAAACCCCTCACCGAAATAGATGTGTCTAAACTTCTCACTTGCAGTCCTACAACGTGCCCTCTGGACCCGATTCCAACCAACCTTTTGCAATCCATAGCTCCAACTATCACACCAGTAATCACACATGTGATCAACGCTTCACTATCAACAGGAATCTTCCCTACTGCATTCAAGCATGCTCAGGTAACACCTCTAGTCAAAAAACCTAATTTGCTCCCGACCAGGTGGGAAACTACAGGCCAGTCTATCTCCTTCCGTATCTTGCTAAAACTATTGAAAGGGGAGTATTCAAACAGGTTACCGAATTCTTGAGCCAACAGAATCTACTCAACCACAACCAATCTGGCTTTAAGAGTGGCCATTCCACTGAAACAGCTCTACTATCTATGGTTGAAGCCTTAAAAGAAGCCAGAGCGGAATCAAGGTCTTCTGTACTCATCCTGCTTGACCTGTCAGCTGCATTTGATACAGTAAACCACAGTATTCTATTATCTATACTGTCATGGGCATCAAGGGTTATGCATACTGCTGGTTCAAATCCTACCTCACTGGGCGACTGTTCAAAGTATCCTGGGACACAAGTATGCGCTTTACCACCTTGCTACTGGAGTGCCCCAAGGATCTGTGTTGGGCCCCCTTCTTTTCTCCATCTATACCACTTCTTTGGGCCAAATCATTCGCCAGGATGGCTTCTCTTACCACTGCTATGCCGATGATACCCAGCTCTATCCGTCATTCTCACCCGATGACCCAACCATCCCAACACGAATCTCTCTGACATCTCTGCGTGGATGCAAGACCATCATCTCCAGCTGAACCTCTCAAAAATCGAACTGCTAGTCCTCCCCGCTAAACCAACTATTCACCACAACATCTGCATCAACTCTGGCTCCTTGTCTCTTGCTCCCTCACGGGTAGCCAGGAACCTAGGTGTTATGATTGATGACCAACTAACCTTCAATGCCTCTGTTGCCCAGGCCAGCCGCTTTGCACTATTCAATATCAAAAAGATCAGACCATACCTGACTCAACAAGCCTCCCAATTGCTGGTTCAAACTATGGTCCTCTCACGCCTTGACTACTGCAATGCCCTTCTGGCAGGACTTCCTGCATGTGCCGTCAAGCCACTTCAGATGATTCAAAATGCTGCGGCGCGTCTCATCTTCAATCAGCCGAAGAGGACGCATGTCACCCCTCTGCTAATCGAGCTCCACTGGTTACCTCTGGCGGCTCGCATCAAATTCAAATCACTGATGCTGACTTACAAAGTGCTTATCGGATCTGCCCCTTTTAATCTAAGCGCTCTCATAAAGGCTCATGCTACCCCCCGACAACTCCAGTCCTCCAATGACTGTCGACTGGCAGTCCCGGCACCTCGCCCAAGGCAATCCAGACTCTTCTCATGTGTCGTCCCACGCTGTTGGAATGACCTACCAAACACAGTCAGAACAGGGCCATCTCTGGAGGCCTTCAAAAAGCTCTTAAAGACCCAGCTATTCAGAGAACATCTTCTATCCTAGCACTAACTTCAACTGAAGCACTATTCCCTAGCACTATGCTCTTTAAGGTTCCTGCTATGTAGCTTGATTGTCATCCTCTTTTTGTAAGTCGCTTTGGATAAAAGCGTCTGCTAAATGCATAAATGTAAATGTAAATACTAAATAATTTTAGTCAATGAAAATATTCAATTCAATTCAATTTTCAATTTTTACAAAAGGGATGTCTCAAGGCGCTTAACACAAAGAGGCCCAATGAGCAACAGGGGCAAGGAAAAACTCCCTATAAGCGTTTTTTATTTTTACTTGTTATGGTAAAGGAAGAAACCTTGGGGAGTTCCGACAGCTCAGGGGGCTAACTCAACTGCCTGGGGCAGGTTTTTAGTCTCTCAGATGGTGATTAGTCTACTATTATTCCATTAGTTACACATTATAAGAAACTTATATAATAATCCCAGGATATAGTCCCATGTCATTAGGCGCAGTCAAGCCAGGGGTCAGTTGGAGGCTGTATCAATCATGTCAGGGTCATCTGTGAAGCTGAAGGCAGCCCGCCCAGGAAGCCAGAGATGCAGGATCAGGCAGTGGAAAGCAGGGGTGACCCTCAGCAGGGAGGCAGTGGCATGGACCGTGGAGTGGGTTGAGGACCATTCAGGAGTGCCGCCGGATCACGTTGGAAGAAGGTCCCAGGAGAACCCAGGCGGCAAGAGGTGCAGGCTCAGGCAGTAGAAGGCAGTGATGACTCACGGCAGGGTGGTAATGGCATGGAAAATCAGAGAGGAGATGAGTTACAGTCAGTGTCACATTAAATGGCCCGGCTGCACGCACGAACCTCCCGTGCGTCATGTTTGTGTCACGCACTATTTAATTATTTTTTTTCTAAAGAAGCTGCAGTGTACCCAAACAACCACCAGGTGGCACTTGGGAGCGCACTTGGGAGCGCCCGCGACCGCAGGTGTTCTATAGCCCAGGGTTTCTCTTCTCTCAAACTTTTTTGCTCTGGGGTCCTGTGATATTAGGCCTTGGTGTTCCAATACCCTGCATAGGCCTCTGCACGCCCCCTGAACACCCGCCCAATGCCCGCCGCCATGGGCGCCCTTAGATAGATAGATGGATAGATAGTTTACTATTATTAATGTTGCCATTATTATCATTATCGTTATTATTATTATTATTATTATTATTACAGGTCTAAACTAGGTTATTATTAAACAAGGAGACCTAACAGCTTTGGCTTTGAGATTATTGTGGTAGTTAATAATTTTACTTTTATCATTACATGTACTACAACTATTACTATTGGGTCTATTGTTAGAAGTAGCAGTAGTATTACCTATTATCAGGTCTTTTTTTTTTGTTATAACTACCCTTGAACTTCAAGCAGGCTGCTACTGCAGTGCCTGGAACCTCAAACCGACAAGAGACTGTAGCCCCATTTAGGCTACAGATTGCATTCCCAGTATGAACTTAAAGGGAGAATTGAGCGTAGCCTGCATGCTGACCATAAACCTCAAATAAATGAGAGGCCCAGTCATCCACAAAAATATCGCAGGAAAAAGAAAAATCAACATTCTAATGCGAAGAGTGTGCCTGCTTTCTCGCAACTATCAGGTGAAAACGAGGAAGACAGAGTGACAAGGACATTCGGAGCGTGTTTTCTAAGTTGCGCCTGTTTCGGTATTTTGTCTTTGTCAAATGTGAAAATACATATGCGGAGGTATGTTGAATTGAAAGGTATCGTTTTCACTGCCATTTCACTCTGCTGGGGATATTCATTGCAGCATGACGACCAGAATTCAGACAGAGAAAGTTGAGTACATCTAGACTGCAGATCGCACAAGAGCTCCAAAAGTTTATCCTGACCTGCACCTAGGTGGCAGCCGGACAACATGCCGTATCGAAGGCATAGCCTAATTAGCATCTCGCAAACTGTAAAAGTTGCCTGGCACTTAGAAATGTGGGGCGAAACCAGGTATGATGTCATGGTTAACTTTTCTTTTGACTGCCAAATTAGGCTACTAAAATATTTGTTCGGGTAGCCAATTCATTTGAAAAAAAATCTTCAGATTTATCTTTTAGATTCATGTATTTGGGCGGCTTCATGGCCTCGTTGCTTAACATTGTTTGGCAGATGACACAAATTGGTTTTGGGGGGTAACCATCACTTGAAATGAAGCCGAATTTAATGTATGAAGGGTCGTAATTGCAAGTAGCCTAAAAGCGCGATGTTTTTTGCCTCTGTGTCATGTGAATATGCAGTGCTAGATGAACGTTTCCTAAAGAAAGAGTCAAGACTAGCTTGCTTTGAACATGCCATTGGTCTCGTGAACCGTATGCATGTGGATAGACAGGACGGATTAGTGCAAACGTTCCGACGCCAGATAGTGGGAACCAAAGCGCTCTAGAATCTTTGGTGGGAACAGTTTTCAACATTCTACAACGTTAAACGTGGGGGGGGGGGGGGGG
>JAGFZM010000983.1:30721-78710 GCA_017657215.1 Limnothrissa miodon
CCCTTTACCTAGGATTGAAGACTGTGTGGACCAAGTGGGTTCTGCTCATTTTGTAAGCACTTTTGATTTATTAAAGGGCTACTACCAAGTGCCCCTTACGGTGAGAGCCCAAGAGGTCTCTGCTTTCATTACACCCTCAGGTCTTTACTCGTATAGTAGAATGAGTTTCGGTTTACGCAACGCACCCTGCACCTTTCAACGGCTAATGAATAGGGTTGTTGCGGGGTTGGAGGGGTGTGCAGTGTACATCGATGATGTGGTGTCTTACGCGGATACCTGGGAAGAACATCTGGCTCGCATTCGCGCCTTGTTTGAAAGTTTGGTGGCAGCAAACTTAACGGTTAACTTGTCGAAATGTGAGTTCGCCAAGGCTACTGTTGTCTATTTAGGCAAAGTGGTTGGTCAGGGCCAGGTTAAGCCAGTAAGAGCCAAGGTTTTGGCCATTGGCGCGTTTCCAGTGCCATCTACGAAGAAAGAGTTGATGAGATTTTTGGGGATGATTGGGTTCTATAGGAATTTTTGTTGTAATTTTTCCTCTGTTGTTGCTCCTCTTACAAATTTATTGAGGAATTCTGTGAAGTTTGTGTGGTCTGACTCATGCCAAGAGGCATTTGAAAATGCTAAACTCTTGTTAAGTTCTGCTCCTGTTCTAGCTGCACCATGTTTGGACTAGCCGTTTAAATTGCAGGTGGATGCAAGCCACGTGGGGGCTGGGGCAGTTCTTCTGCAAGCTGACGAGAGTGGGGTGGATCGTCCTGTTGGGTATTTCTCTCGAAAATTCAATAAACATCAGTTGAATTACTCAACAATTGAGAAGGAGGCCCTGGCCTTAATTTGGGCCCTCCAGCACTTTGATGTCTATGTTGGGGGTGGGTCGCATCCTGTGGTGGTCTTTTCTGACCACAACCCTTTATCATTCCTTCAGTCACTTCAGAATTCGAACCAACGTCTCATGCAGTGGGCGCTATTTTTACAACCCTACCGACTGTCTATCCGACACATCCGCGGTGTTGAGAACGTGATGGCCGATGCGCTATCACGGGCTCCGGATGAGTCTATGTGATTTGTTGTAACATCTCTCCCTGTTTGTCTTCTCTGTTTCTAACTGTCCTTAATTTGCTGTCCAGGCGCCAGGATTTGCTGGAGAGTAGAATATGGAGGAGGCTGGGGGTGCAAATCCAGTCTTGGGTTATAGTAGTACCACCATGAGTGCCTGGTCACAGGTGTGAGCATGAAGTTTGTGTGTGTGTGATCTTCCGGAGTGAATGAGTTCTTTATTATTTGAAATTTTCTTTATTGAGTGTAGTATTGATTACTGATTTACTGGTTTGTCGGTAGTATTGGTAACCGGTCCCATAAATGTGGGCCTCGGTTCTCTTAGGGGGGAGGTGTGACGCCCCAGCTGGTCAGTGCTGGGTTTTGTCGCGCTTCCTGCTGTTTTATTTGTTGGCTCTACTGCTTTTCTGTGTGCGGCCTACAGGGGGAGCTCTGCAGAATGGTGTGGGCTAATTGGGATGGTGATTAGGGAAGGATATAAGCGGGTCCCGGGAGACTGCTGGACGCTCTTTTTCTCTCTCCTTCCTCCTGCTGACTTCGGTTTGCTACTGGGCGTCATCGCTGCGGCCGGGCGGGTTGCGCCCTGTTCTTTTCTTTTGGTTTTCGCATTTCACTACACTATGCTGACATACACCACAGTCTTGCCTTACTGTACATTTACTGACTTTTGTACATAGTTTATTTCTTTAATAAATATAATTTCTTCATTTTGAGCGACTTGTGGTCTCCCCTTTTATGTCATGTTTGCCTTGACCCGGGCAGGCGTAACACATGCGAAGTGCAAATTTATTTCAAAAACAATGCTTAAATATCAATATTGCGTAAGAAAAAAGTGCACATGCAGATGAACTAAAACAAGGCTTTCAAAATAAGCATGAATGTTAAACAGAAATTAGACAAGGAAAGGAAAGGTTAAGTTCTACTTTTTCTACTTCTTCGCAATGAAGCCAGTCATCTGGTTATTTTTAAGAGAAATTGGCAGTTTAACTTAAACAGTGGGATAGCCTATTAGCGACGTGGCGTGGACACACAATTAGCCCGTCTGCTGTGCGTTTTGGGCGCGTCCGACTCTATTAATAATAATGACCGAAAGTAAAGTTGGTAGTCTTGAATAGGCTATTCATCTTCAAGCAACAACCCCAACACTGCCGATCTCTAAGTAATTCAGTGAGATCGGGGAACTATACTGTATACAGCAAGTACGAATTAGAAGTCATTGAATAAGCAACCTAGACCTGAATATATAAGTTCTCTGATCAAGGATCTGGATGTCTGTCCTAAGAAGGTTGAAGCTATGGCCTACGATTACAACTGGCGAAACCATGTTTATTTTTCTTTTATTATTATGAAAAATAATTCGCCTAAATTGTAATTAAACTGAAAGGCAGTTGGGCTAGCCCCTTGATCCGTCGGAACTGCTCAAAGTTTCTTCCTTTACCATAACAAGTAAAAACTTCCTTGCCCCTGTTGCTCATTGATCTTTTTTTCCTTTGTGAAATAAAATATTCCAAGCCATGAATTTGATCTACTGTTCTGCTATTCAGAACATAGCGCCATCAGCGAGTGTTAAAACAGAGAGGGTTCAAGAGGTCAGTATCCAAGGTCTTTAGTTGAAATTAAGGGTTTCAACATCTGTTTACTGTTTGAGTACTTTGCTCCACTGAAGTGAATGGGACAACGTGTGTGTGGAATTACACTCAACAAAAATATAAACGCAACACCTTTGTTTCTGCTCCGATTTTTCATGAGATGGACTTAAAGATCTACAATTCATTCCAGATACACAATATTACAATTTCTCTCAAACATTGTTCACAAATCAGTATAAATGTGTGATAGTGAGCACTTCTGCTTTGCTGAGATAATCCATCCCACCTCACACGTGTGCCACATCAAGATGCTGATCTGACATCATGAGAAGTGTACAGGTGTACCTTATACTGCCCACAATAAAAGGCCACCCTGGGATGTGCAGTTTTTTGCTTTACTGGGGGTCTTGGGACTCAGAACCGGTCTGTATCTGGTGTGACCACCATTTGCCCCTTGCAGTGCAACACATCTTCGCATAGAGTTTATCAGATTGTCAATTGTGGCCTGTGGAATGTTGACAAGACTGGCAAAAAAACGCATCCATTTTAATACTGTACTCTAGCCAACTGTAGCGGGCATACCACATAGCAGAAAAATTCCTCCGTTTTCCACTGACAGCCTCTGTGCATGGGAAAGCCTTAAGTTTCAGCTGGCATGGAGGCTCGTCCACCGCGGAGAGATCGGTGGTTTCCATGGAAACGTCTGCCGAGTTGCAGTTAGCTTCGGAGGAGCCAGTGTCGGAGGCAGAGGAGCCACTGCCGTCGTGGGCCTCCTTCGACATACTGTTTCCTCTCCAACGGATGGAGCAGAAACATCCTCCTCGGTAGTAGAACTTGACTCCTGGAGGTCAAGTCTCGTTTTTTTTAAATCAATGAACTCTTCATGCTGCTTCATTGCTAGCAACACTCCAGCTACTTTTATCGCTAGTGCAGTGCTCGCTTGGTATTGGGTCACGGTCAGGTCATTAAGTTGGTTGCCAGATGCAGGTGTCAAAATCCCCTTCGACTGATTACACTTTTTTATTGATTGATCAGTTAACATGCAAGTGCAATTGTCGTAATGCTTCGCCAGGTGGCAATTTTTACAAATTGATTGACTGGTGAGTCAAACATGTTAGGATAAGCTATATTTATGTAAAAAATGCATTCCGTTTTTTGGGTATGCCAGCTGGCTCTTTGGGTGGCCCTGGCATACCCTGGCACACCCGTGGCTACGCCAATGGTTCAGTACATGGCAGCTGGACAAGTTGCTACTGTAAGAGCCATGTACACATTGTTCCACAATGCCCGCTAGGAGAGAGGATTACTTCACAGTAACCAAGTCTAAATTATAGTTATCATAGTTTTTGTAATATATGGCAAAGTTGAAATGCCTGAGTGTCTGTCTGTCTGACTCTTAGCATCCTATGACACAGTTGCAGCAGCCATGAAGGATCCACTGATCTTGGCCAAATTGCAGTTTTACACGGCACTCGCCAGGACCTTCACTCCCTTCCTAAAAAAATATCAGACAGATTAGTCTGTGCTTCCATTCCTCCCCAAGGACCTGACAGAGTTGATGGTAATAATTCACTTAATGTTATAAATCACCAATGATTGGGCTCAATTGATACGTTTTGACAATTTGGGGGTTGTGGTTAGTCTGTGTGAAAATTAGTATAGTAGATACATTGTGCATCATAATCAGACAATTTGATGTTAGTGATCAATGTGCCGCACCAGACATTTTTGTGTTTGTCTGTTGACAGAGTCTACTCAGACGCTTCATAAAGAGAGAAGTCCTCCACAATATCACTGCTCTGCAGCTGACCAAACTGGATGTCACAGACAGGACCCTCTGGCTCAGCCAAAAAGACATCAGCATAGGTGCAGAGTCTGTCCTTATGGTAGTGTGATGTTTTAAAAAGATTTACAAATGATTAGGCTAAACCAGGTAATTGAACACATGTTCTATATTCATTGCTTATTTCTCTTTCTAGAGCACCAAATGTGCAGAGCTCAGGGTGCTATAGTTCAAAAGAGAGTGCATGCAGGGACTTTGTAACATCATCCGGAAAGTGCAGGACAAGAGCCCCCTCAAGTATCTGACTGTTAGGCAGATGGTGTGCCTGGATCCGCCATTAATGTTTAGAGACCCTGAAAGATGCAGGGATCACATGAAAGGGCTTGTTGAGAGGTTTCTCCATGACAAACAGCTAACTGATACTTCTGCGGGTAGGAATAAGAGGCAAATATAGAGGCATGAATTTGACCTCAATCTGACTGGCTCGCAGTGCCTAATGATTTATCAATGTTTTTTTCTACTTTCTCATCTGTTTTGTCATAGGGGATGTCATACTGCAACAGTTTGACAGTCTCTTGTCCTCAGAGAACCAGAGTGAGGGCTTCCTCTCCATTCCTTCCATGCAGAAGAGGCTGGACATCTTCCTGAGCAGTGTCATGGAACCTTATCCAGAGTTGTGGAAGAAGCTGCTCCTCCTTTCCTACGGCCAAGCTACGGTTGAACGTGGATTCACTATCAACAAAGAAGTGGATTCAGACAACATGGAGGAGGACACTGTGGTCACACAGAGGCGGGTGTGTGATACAACATGGAGGTGTTCCCCAGGCAAGAATGACCCCTGCCTTAACTAGTATGCTGTTGACTTAAAAGTTAATAGAATCAACCTAGGTCTCTTGTCACTCACTCCCAACCCTATACCCAGGTTCCACTCAGTAAACAGCTACTGGAGAGTGTAGCTAGAGCTAGAACCAGATATCGTCTCCATCTTGAAACTGAGCGAAAGAAAAGGGAGGCAAAAGACCAGGTTCTTAGGAGGAAGGAGGCAGAGGTCTGTCTTCAGGAACTAAAAGTGAAGAGGAAATGGGTACAAGAAATATCTGAGGGTCTCGCTAGGAATGCGGACAGACTGGCCGAGGAGGCTGAAGCGAAGGCATGGAGCAAAATGGCTGACTTGATCTCCAGGTCCAACCTCCTGCGGAGAGGCCATAAGGAGAAGTTGGCGGAACTAGCTGTCCTTGATAAGGAGATCGCTGCCAAGAATGCAGAGCTAAGGAATTGACCGCTTCTGAATTTTATTTATTGTTGAGTGCTATTGTTTAGTACTCTCTACAACCCATATTTCAAACTCAGGAAAAAAGTGTGAGACAATAAATGTATTGAGTCCTTGTGGTCTGCTGAACTGTTTGGCTTGTTGTCTGTGTCTGTTCTGTGGTCTTGCAGTTTGAGTACTCACTACTTTGGTGCAATGAGGTTAAATCATTCATCCATCACCCGTTACACATTCCACATTTTCACAGTTATTTTAGAAATAAATGAACGCAAATTCAAGAATTTAGTTTTTCTTTGCCGGTAGGTCTATGAAATAGGCTGTAATGTAGGTATCAAGTTTTTATATACAGGGTCTTAAAGGTCTTAAAAAGACTTGTATTTATCTTGAAGAAACCTGTAGGAACCCTGTATTAGCATATAAGCTAATTTACAGCAGCTAAGTTTACACAAGCAAGCACAGAAAAAACTGGGTGTCACAATGGGCGTCAGTATTCAAGGCCACCCAGCGGTTTCTGTCAAGAAAATCTAGTTTGCTTTGCAGTTGTATGTAGATGTTGAACAGCAAAGGACTCAAAACACCACCTTGAGGAGCACCAGTGCTGCTGGTTAGTGTTTCTAACCTCCTTACCACCAGTAACCACTTGTGAACCATCAGTAAGAAAAGTTTAGTATCCAATGACACAGTATGGCATTCAGTCCCAGGTTAGGGGCACATATGTGTTGAATATAAGTCAATAAAGAGCATCCTCACATAATTCTCCTGTTAAAGGAGAAGGCCAGTGTGATTTTGTCCTGGGCTGTACTGAAAGATGTTACAGAGTACAAACATATATCCATTACCGACCTCCAGCATTCACCCCCAGCATTCCGCATTTTACACCGTTTTAGCCAAAGCTTTCATTAGCCTTACACTGCTACACTGGGGGCATTGCATAGTCTATGCAGCTAAATCGCTATTTTTACACCATTAACAAGGTTCAGAGTAACTCCCCATTTTATTGGTAGACTTCTGAGAACCCTGACATTTAAAACGAGAGTGTTGAGATGAGAATTTTGAAAGTGTACAGGTACTTTATTAAAAAAAGACAGTACTTAATTATAAAGACAGTACCTTCTCAGAATTTCCCGGTCACCGCCATCTTGAAATTAAATCACGATAAGTCGATTGACGAGCTACAACTTTATAAATGTCTTTGGTCAAACTCTTTTTAAGTTTAATTTGTTGGTGCTTTAGTGCTCATGTTGATAGTCACCATTTATTTTCAGATGAAATCCAACCACTTCAACAGAATAAAATTTTCCCCTGTCCTATCTGTTCGTCAATCGACTTATTGTGATTTAAAGTACCTGTACACTTTCAAAATTCTCATTTTCTCGTTTTAAATGTCAGGGCCCTCAGAAGTCTACCAATGAAGTGTGGAGTTACTTTGAACCTTGTTAATGGTGTAAAAAAAGCATCTAACGTTTTCATAGACTAAGCTGTGCCCCTATAGCTAGCAGTGTAAGGTTAATGAAAGCTTCGTCTAAAATCGGTTTAAAGAGGAATGCTGAGGGTGAACGGAGGTGGGCATTGGATATATGTACTCGGTAACATCTTCCAGTACAGTCCAGGTCCAAATCACACCAGCCTTCTCCTTTAAGGTGGTGTTCTGCAGTTTGAAATGGCATTCTCTCTGGACCTGTTAGCTTTGTAGGTGAATATAGAGCTTGCTTGCAGATATACCCTGACTTGTATAAACATAATGTTAATGCTAAAATCCTGGTAGCAACCTCTCTCAATATTCGAAGTTATATATACCATATTAGAGAATTTAAAAATGTATATTGCTTGATTGTAATAAAACTAACTATAACTATGTAAGTCTATTATTATGAACAAGGAGTGTACCTAGGCCTAATTTAACAGTAGGAGTAGCAATCTCAAACCGGACCTTGTGTCCTAGGGATAGTCACAAAACACTACAAACAAGTTATTTAAGTATATACCTGATAAGGTACAATGCTCTCGTGGGCAGTGCCCCAGCGTTTGGCCTCCTTCTTGGCATTGAGGTAATTTGAAGCGATGTGTGTTAGACATGCAACCTAATAGAAAACAACAGAAAAACAAACAACAACAGATCCTGCTTTAGTGCAAAGAGACTTTGAAGAAATTGCCTCAAAGCATAAAGCTACATGTAATAATAAAACAATATTTGTTCCAGCCGTTAACTGTAATAAATATTAAAAATAGAAACATTTTCTGGCCCCTACATAAAATCAAACAGGAAAATACAGTTATAAAGGACTCATAAAGGAAGAGATTTAAAGGCCCACTATGCAACATTTTTCATTTAATTAACCTCTTAAGGCACACCCCTATTTTTCCTTTTTTTCAAAACAACGGCATACCCAAATTGAAAGCTTGACAGTTCCTACATAGTTTTAGGCTCAGGGATGTGCCTCAAACCATTGGAAAGGTGACACCCTCAAGTTTTGTCTAGAGGAATATGTATGTTTCTGTGACATATGGACACAGAGTTATAGAGGTTGGAACTAAGTTTTTTTTTCCCGCTCATTTCAAATGTCTATGAACTAACTAGGATATGAAGGTACCATCCATATGATACCCCCAAATAAAAACCTAACTCCATCTCTCAACCTGTTACACAAAAAATTTGAAGTAAAAACACCAAAAATATGATTTTTGAATATACATTTTTGAAAAATATGTTTATGCGTTTTGATTGGGACCCCTATGTAAATTCCCATAGAGACTTTTTGTAAACAAGAGGGCCTACTGACATTCAAAAGTTTATAACTTGAAAACCCCTTTGCCTAGAAACATAAAATTGGTTTCAAATGAAAGCCAAGACCCTGGGCTTTCATGTCAGTTTGCTTGATTTGAAGTTACTCCTTCTGGCATTGAAGGACACAAGCATAACCATCAAAAAAACAAAAAAGCGGGGTTGGGGGGGGAGTGCCTTAAGGGGTTAATCGATTTCATACTGTTTAGGATGCTAAAATGAGTCATTACACGGCGAACGAACGGTGTAGAATGCGCCACTGTGGCCTATAGCGGTAGATATAGCACTTGCAATGTTCAGCAGCGCGGACTGCCTCTAATAGAATGCAGTGCAATACAATGCAATACAGCGGTCTTTAGAGGGAGCTCGTGAGAGAAAAAAAAAAGAACGTTGCTTAGCCCTTCTTTAAAAAAAAAAAAATGGTGATTAATCACAAAATCAAACACACAAAAAAACACCTGTTTAAAAAGCATTTAAACACAGATTCAAAACCTAAGTAAAATATTTAATTTTTTCAAGAAAATGTTTTCATCTGAACATCAGAGCATACTTAGTTTCTTAAATATATAGTTGCACAATCATGCTTATTATTCCACAAAACAATGTGGTAGTCAAGCCGTACAGTAGGTAGTTTTCTGAAGTTCTGGTTGGAATGAGTATTAATTAGACATAATGTTAAAGTCATGGTGTCGAGATCAATCATGGAGGTAAGGTTAGGCACCAAAAGGAGTTGAGAGGGTTCAATACCACGTGCAGGTCTATTAGTTTTATTGGATAGCATTTGCTACATGTGGAATACAATAGCAAGACAGGACTGGCATTAACAAGTACAGGACTGAACCCAGCAAAGACGTCCAACTGCTTCATCAAGGTTCATCAAGGACTATTTGTCACATATATTAAAACTGTAAAACATATAGTAAAATAGCATTAAAGCCACTATGTGTAGGATTTATCAAAAAAAATGAATAAAACATGTTTATTATGTCACAATAATAATACTAAAACTGTGCTAAATAAATATTCAGACTAGACTAGATAAATGTATAAACTATATACAAAAATCAATCTTTTCTACTCAGACACTTGGAACATAACCCACGTATTGTCCATGAGGATCAGGAAATGTATCTCTCCTGTTGCGCTGGACCCATGTTGCCAAAAATATAGCGGCGGTATGCTGCATGCCTGTACTTGCGATTGTCATCCCCGGGTTCCTTTATTGTCACCTCAGCCTGGTACTGCCTGTGGATTCTGAGGTAACCCTCATTCAGATAAAACTCAGAAAAGTGGGGCAAATTGACGCAATAGGCAGGGTGTTGACCATAGGACCCTGTCGGTTGGCATGTCTCTACAGTGTCCACAGGTGCACCAAGGTACCCCTGGTATTCCCGCTAGAGCAGGGACCGCAAGTCTGTTTTGGTGCTCTTCCAGTAAGCCGAGTAGTTGGCCTTCTGAGGTCATCTAGGGTCATCTCCTGCAGAACTGCCTGCAGAAATCACAGGAAATGTATATTGAAGTACAATTTTCTTGATGTAAGAATCAGCAAAGGTAAATAAATAACAGTAATTAGTGGTAGGCCACTGAATAGAGATGCAATTACATTTACAGGCTAATCATAAGTAGGCCATTTATTGCTACAGTTAGAGCGTGTAATGTATCTGGGTGAATATAGCTTTCTATGATATTAATGTTATGGTTCTTATGGCGATGAACAAAAGATATAGAAAGAAGCTGGAGTGCGAGTGGCAACAAATAAATAAATTACACTCTTACCAGGTTTAGCATAAATTAATAGTTTAATTAATCTGCTGCTGCAGGGGCTAACCTACAATAGCCGCTTTCTAAATAACATAGCCTACTACTGTATGATCTGGGATGTGCCACTGCAAACCTTCAGTAAACAATCGTAAGAGCACAACTTCGTCAACAAACATAATCTCATAGTACAAATGACACCTTCCACCTCTAGTAGCAAGTAGTTTAGAGCAGAAACGCCATTTAGAAAAAGAAAGCATCTCTTATGCAGCTAATGTTAAGTCTGAGCCAGGCTCCACGGCTAACCCATTCCACATCCCCCACTTATTATGGCGATGAGCAAAAGATTTAGAAATACGAACCTCTGTCGCTTCTCGACGGCGCCTTTGGAGATTCTCCTCTCATCTTCAGCTAAGCCCCACGCGCTCTTCCTCGACCAGCTGCCGGTTGCCCACGTCCTCTTCCAATTTCATCCGAGCCACTGGCCCTGCCTCACTGTCCTCTGCCTCTCCCTCGTCCCCAACTTCTCCCTCCTCCCCTCCCAGTCTCCGTGATTGATTCATCAACAGATGTCGGAGACTAAACATAAAATAAAAAAAAACATTTCTGTCAAAGAGGATACAATGTATTGTTTTGATAGTTATGGCTAGGTTAGCTTGTATCATCTAAGAATTTAGAATGAGCGTTTTCAACGCTGATGTGATCACAGAAATAAACGGTAATCAGAATAACTAATGTTACGTGACAATATACTTTGTGTCAATATACTTTGTGATAACATGTTTCGGACTAATAAATGACAGTAATAACAATTTAATTAAACTAACCTCATCAGCTGAGAAAATGCTGGCAGAAGTTTTACTTGCAGAAGCTGTGAAAGCCACGTATGTCCTCGTATGTTTTTAATCCTTTCGGCCTCCGTAGCAAGAAATGCGGACCGTGGAGAGTGGAGGGCAAATAAATTTTGCTCAAACGTATGCAGTATACCACTTCGCCGATAGATGGGAGAAATTCTCACGCGAAAAACATAAAACTTACACATAGGGGGTTTAAGTGTTAATGTTTTAATGTATGTGACAGACTTAAATAAACCACTTTGATTATTTAATAAATTATTTTTGATTATAAACTATTCGATACCTTAATTTATAAAACTACTGGCTATTGTATCCATTTTTCCAAAGTTACCACCTCAATAGCCTATTTAATGACACAATTTTGAATGTCATGCCATATGACGTATCATACTATGTAACTTATTTGTGTGAAAGAATCTTTGGCCAGTAACTTAAAAACCTGTTGGGATGAACACTGTAACAATATTCAACTTTTTACATAATGTATAACAGTTGTTGTAAAAGCAAAAGTGAAATTTCTTTTACCTGAGAAGAAAGGAGATTACTGTCAATGTGTAAACCTCTGCCCGTCTTCTGTCTTTGTAGTAAAGCAGCCAGTATTGCACCATGTGCATAGAGGCCTGTGGCAAGGTCAGTCATGGCCACTCCTGGTCGCACAGGGTCTCCATTCTACAAGCAGTGGTATTTAGCTGTATCATTAATATTATTTAATTAATTTTTGATATGCAAAATTTTCATTATGAAACAGTCATTAGTTATTGAACAGAAGTTAGTAACCAAAATTATGCGCTACATAAAAAACCTTATATACGTAAAGTTAGTTGCAAATGTAGGTGCAAATGTACCTCAGGGCCTGTGATGTGCATCATACCAGACACAGCAGATGCTATAGAGTCATATCCCGGCTTATGTGACTGAGGTCCAGTCTGTCCATACCCTAAAAGTACAACATGACATAAAAATATGACAGAACAGAACTGGATGAAGAACACAACTTTTTGGAGGTGATATAGAATAAAGTAGTTTTGAAAAGGTATGCACATCCAAAAGAGTTTTTCACCGGTGCTAGGTCCAAGGGTCAAATGCATAGGAAGAAAAAATAAGGCCTGTTTTAGGATGCTCCCAAAAAAAACTATTTATTATGAGCAACGTTTCAACCCTAACAGGGTCTTTGTCAAGCTTGCACCAAAAGTGCACACACAACAGTAAAAAAGGCACAGCTCATTTGATCAGCTGGGCCCTCATCAAGCCAATTGGAAGGCGGAACCCCCTCGTTAACCCCATTGTCATCTGACACATGTTTAATCTGTACCAATTGACCCCCCCTTTTTTGGCACATACACCAACAGGGAAGTAAACAGAAAATCAGTAAACAAAACAAATGATTAAACATTATAATGTGTCAACAACAAAAGACCAATTATGACATTTCAAGTCAACAAGATTACAAAAAAGGTTTTAGGTCAAAATCTAAGTTTAGACCATAAGGTGATAATGTTTTTAGTGTGAAGATTGTAGGAGTATTTAGGAGACTTTTTAGGAGTATATAATTATTAATATCCTCCCCTCCTGGGAGCTTTTACATCCTCAATGCCAAGGTAGTTTAAGGTTGAAAGGTTATGTTTTGATGTGTTGAAGTGTAGGGCAACAGGGCTCTTTTGATCATTATTGCGAACGCTACTTCTGTGCTCAGAGATTCTTGTTTTTAAACACCTTGTTGTTTTTCCTATTTATGCTAGGCCACAGGGGCACTTGATCATGTAGGTTACTTTTTTGGTGGTGCGGGAGATAATGCCCTTGATGTCCATTTTCTCACCAGAATGTGGATGAGTAAAGTAATGGCTTTTAAAGGTAAAACTACACTGTGCACAGTGGCCACATTTGTAATTGCCTGGTGGAATAGCTGATAGAAAATGGGAAGGCTGTGCATAGAATGAAGAAACATTTTTCCCTTGGCTTTGATCATTTAAGAGAAGTTGTGCTATTGCCTTAAGCCTGAACAAATTTGACTTGACAATGACAATCTTAATTTTTATTTATTTATTTATTTATATAATAGTGGCTGAATGGCTTCATGTAATCAATCATATTGATTCCAATCATTACTACAATCATGAGTAATAGTTGAAAATGGACATTTCACTCACAAAAATCTTTTATATTTTTGTGGAGTTGTAATCATGTCAGCATAGGTAATGTCTTTTTTATTTGTCTATCAAAACTTCTTTTGTTACAATTGAAAACAAAATATCAAGTCAAATAAAGTCAAGAGGATTTTATTTTAGAACAAAATATAACCATAGTGTAAGTGTAGTTACATTTAATATATACAAAACTACATTTGGGACATTTACGGCAGAATTCAGCTGCAAGCGCCTAAGTGTTCTCTTTCCTTTCGAAGCCGAAACGTACGAATGGATGATGCCTATCATCTCCTACTTTTTCTGAAGTCAACTTTAACCAACCCTTTGAAAAAGGGCAGTAAGCGCTCTGACGCGCGCAGGCAACTACTCTGCCTGCACATCCCTCAGTCGTGGCGGACATCCAGGCCGCCTGGGAGGCCCCCTTCGCCGCCATTGCTCCCCTCCAGGGGCACGCGGCGTTCTACGCGATGGAGAGAGCGAGCGCCATCTGCCATTTACGTCTCCCACGTGTCGAGGATGCAGTAGCAGGGTGTCTGGCGCCCTCTTCGGCCACCACCTGGACCTCTCCTCCTGAGCTCCCCTCCAAGCCGTGCCAGCGCACTGAGCACCTCGTGGGGAAGGCGTTTATCTCGGTCCTCTCTGATCTCACCCCCACACGGGGCGCTGAGTTTGCCTTGTTCACAAGCACCCCGCACACACATTCCCGCCCCATGGGGGCATGTTTGAAAATGGGCCCTGGCTTCGGCCGTAGGACGCTCCCCCTTTCTGCTCAGTCAGCGCTGACGCGCACAGGGGCACCGAACAGGTCCCCACCGCATGCTCAGCTTACGCACGCCATGCGCTCTGTGCTCCGCGCGACGTCACCAGGCTGACGTTCCCTGCGTCATATGGCCCACTCGCCTTCGAGCGAGGGGCGAACAACGCGTCAGAGGCGCCCGTGGTCGAGGAGCGCTCTACAGCCTCTCTCGCCGCCTCGGTTAGTCGCTTTATCGCCGACGTGTGGGCGGAGCTGCCAACGCACGAACAGGTGAGGTCGTCACTGATGCGTGCTCCAGGTCGGCCGCCCTTTGGGGCGTCGCAGGTGATGTGCGCGTGGGCACCCTGGGGTCTCACACATGGTCGGCTTGCCTTCAGCCTCTTCATTACGTCAGAAATCTGTCGTCTCGAGCTGACGCTTCTCAGCTTCGCATTCAGCTTCAGTCTCTGGCGTCAGCCCCCGTAGTGCCTCAGGGGGGCAGCATAGCGCTTTGTTTGTCTTTGCTGCCTCCTCATCGTGCCTCTCTGCTCAGGCAGAGCTGGTCCAGATGCACAACATCACGTTGGGTTCTTTCGACGGTGTTGAGGGGCTATCAACTGCAGTTCAGATGGCCTGCCCCCACCTTCAGAGGTGTCATAGAGTCGGTGGTGCCCTCAGCCAGGGCCCCTGCCCTCAGATAGGAGCTTTGCGACCGCTTGAAGAAAGGCGCTATTCAGCGGGTAGATCCAGCTCTCGCACGCGCAGGTCGCTACAGTACGTACTTCCTCGTGCCGAAGTCAGGCGCTTTTCGCCCTATCCTGGATCTCAGAGCGCTCAATGCTACGCTCAAGCCTCTCACTTTTCTCATGCTCATGAGGCGCATGGTGGCGGAATCAGTCCGCCAGGGGGGTTACATTGTCACCATAGACCTTCAGGACGCCTATTTCCACATAGGCATTGTCCCCAGGCACAGGCGTTTCCTACGCTTTGCCTTCGAGGGCAGAGCTTACGAGTATGTAGCTCTCCCTTTCAGTCTGTCTCTAGCACCTCGATGCTTTACCAAGTGCGTGGAGGCGGCAATCGCCCCTCTACGTGCACAGGGTATCAGACTCCTGAATTATTTGGACGAATGGATGCTGCTGGCAAACTCCAGTCAGCTCCTCTCGTCGCAGGTTCGCCCTGCCAGAGGGACGTGGGGCGTAGCTACCAGGAGACTACATATCAACATGTTGGAGCTCCTAGCATTTTTTTGCGCCGTGAAGGAGTTTCTCCCTCTCCTCAGAGGAGAACACGTCCTAGTGTGCACAGACAACACCACAGTGGTGGCTTATCTCAATCGCCAGGGCGGCACACGTTCTACCGACCTGTTTCGCCTGGCGTACAAGCTGCTCACTTGGGCCTCTCGCCACCTCCTGTCGGTGAGGGCGACTCACTTTCCCGGTGTTCGCAACACAGGCGCAGACCTCCTCTCGAGGGGTGTTCCGCGTGGAACCGAATGGCGTCTATGCCCAGCAGTGGTGCACTGCCTCTGGTCCCGCTTCGGGCGGGCCAGGTCGATCTGTTTGCCTCAGGCGAGAACACTCACTGTCCAGCGTGGTTTTCCCTGGAACGAGATGCGCCGCTAGGGTCAGACGCGCTGGCACACCCGTGGCCACGACGTCTGATCTATGCCTTCCCCCCACTTCCACTGATGCGTCAGGTGTTGGCCAGGATCAGAGCGGGGGCTCACAGGGTGATTCTGATCGCCTCTCATTGGCCATCTCAGAGCTGGTTCTCGGATCTCATCTCAATGCTGGACGGTCAGCCGAGGACCCTCCCAGTAAGGAGGGATCTCCTATCTCAGGCTCACGGGTTGCTGTGGCACCCCAGACCAGAGGCGTGGAGACTGACGCTTGGCTCCTGAACGGGCGCGCCTCCTAGAGCGCGGCCTGTCGGCTGCAGTGGTGGAGACTATACAGTGCGCTAGAGCTACGTCCACTAGGTCGTTGTATACACTGAAGTGGCGCGTGTTCAGCACGTGGTGCAAAGACAGAGACTGTGATCCTCTAGTCTGCCCTATTGGCGAGGTGCTTGTGTTCCTGCAACACCTGTTTGATCAGGGTCGTACACCCTTCACACTGAAGGTGTACCTCGCAGCTATTTCAGCATGCCATCTCGGCAATGCTGGCGTTTCCCCTGGCGCGCACCCCCTTGCGTCGCGCTTCATGAAGGGCGTCAGGCGGCTTCGCCCCTCTTCCACACGTTCGGTTCCTACTTGGGACCTAGCCACTGTCTTACGCGGACTGGCGCGTACGCCCTTTGACCCTCTGTCGAGTGCCAGTCTAAAGCTGCTTTCCCTAAAGACTGCGCTTCTGCTCGCCTTGGTCTCTGTGAAGCGCGTTAGCGACCTGACTGCTCTGTCAGTCAGTCCTGATTGTCTTGAATTCGCGCAGGGGGACGCGCAGGTGACGCTGCGTCCAAATCCCTTTTCTCGCCCTAAAGTGCTGTCCACTGACCCTCGTTCGCGAGTCATTGAGCTCTCAGCCCTACCTGAGACGGGAGGTTCTGTGCCTGTCACTCTGTGTCCGGTCAGAGTGCTTCGTGCCTACCTGACGCATACTCAGAGCATCAGGAAGACAAATCAACTGTTCATCTGCCATGGTGAGCGTGCCAAGGGTCAGGCCTTGTCTACCCAACGCATGTCTCATTGGCTTACTGAGGCTATACGATTGGCGTATGTGGCGGCGGGTGCTCCTCCGCCTGCGCATGTCAGAGCCCACTCCACCATGAGCGTGTCTTAGGCCTCAGGCAATACCTTTGCGCGTTTCTACGCACTGGACGTCACCAAGCCGGGTGTGGCAGAGAGTGTTCTCTCTGGGCCCGGCGGCGGTCCCGTGGGTCTTTCCACCTCGGGCCCCTCAGTGGAGGGCTCTTGAGGCTTGGTTGTAGTGATCCATTCGTACATTTCGGCTCCGAAACGAAAGAGAACGTTACGGATACTAACGTATCCTCGGTTCTCTGAGTGAGAAGCCGAAACGTACGCTTCGGGCCTCAATTCGCCGACGCTGGCGAGCTTGGCAAAGAGGACCTGAAGTGTAAGCGCAGTCAAGATATAGACTTTCTGACATCACGCAGGGCTGTCTAAGTAGTTGCCTGCGCGCGTCAGAGCGCTTACTGCCCTTTTTCAAAGGGTTGGTTAAAGTTGACTTCAGAAAAAGTAGGAGATGATAGGCATCATCCATTCGTACGTTTTGGCTTCGAAACGAAAGAGAACCGAAGATACGTTAGTATCCGTAATGTTTTCTTACGCAATTTCATTTAAGCACCTTTGTACCGTGTGCCTGCCCCTCCCACAGCGCTAAAATTCAAAATCAAGGCGGCCTTACAAACGGTGTCATTAACCCAAAATAGAGGCCGTCTCTGTGCCAAATTTGTGAATAGTGGCAATCAGGAAAACATGGAACAGAACTTTATAATTAACCATGAATATGCAGTTCTAGTCAATGGAAAGAGCAAACTAGACTTTAAAGGGCTCATAGAATGTCAAACCACATTTACCTCGTTATTGTTGAATTTATCCAATGGACCCTACCAAAACTCCAACACCGTCTCCCGCCTCCTACATGTAAATGTCAAACTAGTTTTCACTGAGCTGAAACGGGCCAATCTGAAAAGAGGCACGCAAACACGCAAGATCAGTAGGACCCACCTCCAATACTTGCACCGTCCAATCAAAGATCGTTTTGAATAGTCTCTGGTCCAATCCCCTGTTGCTTCATGAATTTGCCAGGGCGGGCAGGAAATAGGAATCGTTTCGTTCTAGCCCTTTTAAATGAGCCTGCATAAGACGCTCTACCAGTGCTCTGATGGTCAAAAAACATGTTCTATGAGCCCTTTAAATTTGAATAGGCATTGACATAAGAATAAGCGTTCCAGTGCAATCTAGAACCCGGCAAAGATAGACGATGAAGAAAGCGCTGAATGCATTGTCTTCATAATAATAATAATTGACATGTGTTTTTTGACATCAAAAGCAATCCTGTATACTATTTTCCCATATAAAACCCCTTGAATTCTCTTGAATACGCGTATGGAAACTTTAAATGAAAAATACCCAGATTTGAATGTTGCTCTGCCTAGAACGCGCAACTGGCCTTATGCCGAAACTGGAGCTAATTAATTTTGAACAGTAAATGCTTTGTGCAGCTCCTCTGTAGAAAAATAGATTTTTTCAAAAATATCTGTAAAACTTTAATCTAGCTGTTTTTACCTTCATACATATCAAGTCACCCATTCACTTTAGGTTATATAGGAGGCTCCTGTCCCATACTATAGTCTGCTTGAGGTAAGCTGGGTATAGGAGCACTTGTGTCTATACAGTGAAGTTTACTTTAAATGCATTTTTAATTAAACCCCTTTGTGCAGTGATTTATGTGCTTAGATAAGATGAGGGCTTAATCACCGTGCTCTTGAGGACATTGAATGTAACCCATTCATGACATGGGCTTTTCTCTCTATTCTTTCACCATACATAAACATGGGACAGACAGAATTTTAGACAATCACCAGCCATATGAAATAGCCATATGAAAACCACCAGTGATTAAAGATTATTTTCCTGTAAACCTTGGGTGTAGGGTTGTCACTTTAATTAACAATTCCCTAAAGTTTTAGGTCACAAAAAACTTTCATCATGTTTGCATTATGCCCATCACATGATGTTTCCACTTAACATCAGTAAAGAAAAAAAAAACTTGTATCCTAGCATCTTAGCACCGCTAGAGATTATTTTCAAATTGTTTTCATGGAACATTCCTCTACCGAACAAAACATTTTCTGAACCAATATTGCCCCCCCCCCCCCAACACTCTGCACTTTACATTAGAGTTAATCCAAGATCCAAGATAAAACTGTGGAGTCATTGTGAATCAAGAAGACTTTACCTGATATTGAACAGTAGATCAATCTAGGTGCCACTTTTGATAAATCTGGATAGCCAAGACCCATCTCATCCAATTTTCCAGGAAGGTAGTTTTCTACGAGGACATCACATACCTCTGCCAACTTTAAAATCAGTATAAAATGACAACATTGGTCCTGCCATTCCCATTTTAGAATATATTTGATCACCACTCCTTCCAGGATTTCATAACATTTTTAGAGATTGCTGCAATCTAAAATATATTGTTATGATAATAACTGGGCTTGGTTTAGATTGCATTGAATATGGATTTTAACATTCAAAATATAAAAATGTATCTGATGGATCTAATGATAAAGTAATACACAAGCAGTATCAGTTTTCTCTTAGAGTAGAACAGATAGAGACACAGTGAATTAGCAAAAAGCATAACATGTTACACTTTAAATGGTTAATGGCTTAAACTAAAAGATCTAGTCTTTAGAATATATTTTTGATGACAGAATGATATGTGTGAGGTGTTTAAGACAAATTATTATCTTGCCATATTGCCGTCATATATTACACACAGGAAACTATGTAGTATGGTTGAATTTGTTTGGTTGTTATGGTTGAAGATCCTAGAGAGTACGAGGCAGAAATGTATTTATTTCATAATAGTTAGGATTTGACGGTGTCAATGTTTTACCTCTGATATAATTGCAGCTCCTCTAGGATCTTTGAGATTGACAGCAATACTCTTTGTTACAAGAAAAATATAATTCAATTTCACTTATGTAATGATTATAACAATTCAATTCATAGAAACAGATCAGAAGTTTATGTGTGAAAAATGTCATGCCCAGAATCATACCCTTCATCACCTGCAGTATAAGCTTACATATTTCATCTACATACACAATACAGACAGAAGGATGTAGATCATGTGCAACAGAAAATCAGTTATGTAACATTTATCAAGTGCATAAAACACACCCATAGGAAAAATTTAAAGAGGCTCTCAGTAAGTTTGTGCAACCATTTTCATGGTCATAAAATCGCTTAGAATAGTTTTTTCTATTAGTCTGGCCTGTTGTATTACAAACGGCGACTGGGTGCGCCACTCTACAGCCTTGTATAGTGACTACAGAACATATGCAACGTATGAGTGGGCACTCCGCTAGCAATACAGATAGCTGTACAACATAGCAACACAGCTAGCTGTACAGGGCTCCCCCTGCAACTTTGGGACGTTTAATGAAGGGTTAAAAAACAGACTTACTCTTTAAATGTCATCAAAAAGTTTATTTTAATTATTTTAGCAACCACAAGTAAATTATAAATCTGTGGGACACTCAGGGTTGAATAGGGTTCAACTTTAATTTCTGTGCCAAATTATTTGTTTATCAGTGAAAGCAATATAATAGTAAGAAATTATGGTAACACTTTATATTAGCACGAACTAGTTAAGCGCTAACATGATACTAACTATGTTAGTTATTGGCTACTTAATTATGAATATGGGTGTGCTAATGTAAAGTGTTACCAAAATTATTATGAGAATTTTCTTCTCTCATGTTTGCAAGTAAACAAATAATAACTGATAGTAGTTTCAGGTTATTACATTTATCATAACATTATTTTCTAATATCAGCAACAATAATAATAACTAGAGATCTCTAGCTACCAGGTAGACCATTGCTAAGGTAGTTACTAGCATATTGCTATGCTAGTTAATATCAGAATTATATAAGTTAGTATGTTGGTTGCTGAAGTATTTGTAACAGCCAGACAGAAATATTTAAATAAATAAATAATAAGACAGGTGACCAGAAAGTCATACACATTCTCAAGGTCATGTTAGAAAGCATCCTGACACAAAACAGTGAAACTTCATATGCTTTCAAATGCACACTACTAAATTGTGGTGAATGCATACCACAGAATAATTGCGACACTAACATAGGAAAAATATAGGACAAAAAAAGGTAGACACCTGAGACCTGCAGCTGATAAAAACCCCCAACAGTTTCAGTAGTTGTATTTGGTAGAGATGTCTGGACATGAATAACCACTCATTATTAATTCAAAACGGTTTCATTTACTGTATTTGGTAGAGAAAATTGGATGCAGCCTTTTTTCATACACTAATTTTAGAGCCAATGCTGACTAGTCAACAGTACATTATCCTTTAGGTCCTTCAAATACCTAAATACTAAAATGAACCACAAACAAATGAACAAACTTAGAAAGACATACCTTTTTGTTTCTGTTGACACTAAGAAAATATGCACTCTCCGTTCCGATGAATGGAGGACCCCAAGCTCTGGTGTCATCCCCTTTACCTATTAAAGGAAAACAATCATTCACCAGGTAGGAACAGACCCGGTTTACAGAACAGAACCTTAAAGTAAACGTGTTACCTTGGATCTCTTCTATGCATCTGTGGAAAGAAATTTTCTCTCTGTTAAATTGGTAATTAATCCTTGATATTGAGTGTGAAATCATAATGTTAAAGCTGGTATTTAATCCTTCATATTAATAGTGAAATCATAAGGGTGAAATGTTACACTGTTTGCGGTTTCAGAGTTCTAACAGGTCAATGCAACCTTATGTTGTCCAGATAAGTGTAATGCCAGCACTCTTAGTCTTTCCTTTCACGCAAGTATTTATTATCTCCGGGCCATTTGTGTTAAGGCAGGCGCAAGCCGGACACAAATGGCAGCCAAATTCAAAGGGTTATTGCCCCACTTTGATTTATTACGAACAACTGTGTAAATGGGCAGACCCAGAATGGCACGTCTAAAGTTAAACATGTGTCTTATCCATCGACTTGATCAGCTCTGTTCCATGCCCTTAAAAGGACTTGGGTGTTCAATAACGTAAAATAAACCTTATCTGTTCCATCTGTTAGACTTCTCCTCGTTAACAACTTATGATTAAGTCTCCGGACGACTGTGAATAAATGTTCTCTGAGATTTCCTTTTCTCCTTGACTCTATTACAAGACACAGAAAATTCTACAACACATTTTCCGGTATTTTCACATAGTCCCTTTCAGCCCTTCAAACAAACTCAGACCGATGACTCAGCATTTTTTGCGCGTATGTGAACATAACAACCGTACCCAGACCGCCAGGGGAGGGAGGAACTAGAAATATATGATTGGGGTGTGAGGGGTCCCGAATAACAATGAGCTTGGTGTTGGTATAACTACTTCAGGATATCCACAATAGCAGGTAAGTCTCTGTGGTGCATTGGGTGGTTTTCACCACCCTCTCCATCCTTTTTTTTCAATGGCCTTTAGACAGAAAAGTCACTGTTGGGCTTCCTTAACCCGTCTGGAAGTGTTGATTGTTCTCAGAGATGTGAATTTCGGAGAACTTAAAGCCGAAGACAAGTTCAACAGCCATGATTGATGTGTATAGGTTCATTAGTGCAGCCATTCTTAACTAATGGGCTGTGGCCCAACAATGGGCCGTGAGCGCCTCCCTGTGGGCCACAAGCAAATTTCAGGTTTGTAACTTTGGGCCGCGAAGGCCGCAGTGCCCTGGCAGGTCGCACGGGGCAGTAACAGGCTAGACAGTTAGGGCCTATTCAACAAACAGAAGAAGATTTATTATGTTGACTGTAAGTAAAAATAGAGAAATTTTTTAAGAGGAAAATAGATGATAGCTGTGGCGCATCCCCACAGAATAAGACAACATGTGTGCGCAAATACAACCCTGACTTTATTAAATTCGGCTTCGTGAATGGAGGCAGTGAGACGGAACCGAGCCCAGTGTGGGAGTGTGGGTTAGCGTTATCAAATGAAGCACTGAAGCCGTCCAAACTAAAACGCCATCTGGAATCCAAACACCCAGCGCTTGTGGGAAAACTAGTTGAATTTTTTAAAAGAAAAGAAAGTGGACTGCAAATTCAGAAGAGGTCTATTATTTCACTCACTGGTAATTCTGAGCGTGCATTAAAAGCCAGCTACCAGACATGTGGCGCAAAGTAAAAAAGCTTTTACAATAGCGGAGGAGCTAATTCTGCCAGTCGCTGTGGACATGTGCTGCGAGATGTTTGGAGAAGGTGCCGCTAAGAAGCTGCTGACCATCTCGCTCTCCAACAACACAGTTAGTCATTGTATCATGGACATGGCCTCAGACATAGAGGACCAGCTCCTCGATAGGATGAAAAACAGCCAGTTTTTCTCTCTTCAATGAGATGAATCTACTGATGTCACCAATGCTGCACTCATACTTTTGTGCGTTACCATTGGGACAGTAGTTTGCATGAGGATATACTGTTCTGTCAAGAGTTACCGACGCGCGCCACAGCACAGGAGTGCTTCCGCTGTCTGGATAACTACACTGATAACGGCCTGGACTGGCAGTGGGTGTGTGCAGTGACAGCACTGCATCCATGACGGGCAGGCACCACGGCGTCATTAGGCAGATACTCGACCGCGCACCGGACGCTAAATGGACCCACCGTTTTCTCCACCGTAAAAGCCTTGCAGCTAAAAAGATGTCACCACAGTTGCACAAGGTAATGGATATATGTATTAAAACCATACATTTAATAAAGAAGAACGCTGTGAACTCCAGATGTTTTGCAAGGCTTTGTGAGAACCTAGAAGCAGATCATGTCCAGCTGCTCTATCACAGTGAGGTGAGATGACTCTCCAGGGGCCAGGTCCTCAACCACTTGTTTGAACTGAGGGAGGAGGTCTTCTCCTTCCTCACTGATAATCAATCACCACTTGCACATTATTGTAGCAACACAACATTTACAGCTAAACTTGCTTACCACAAAATTGAAGCTTTCAAGTTTGTCTTTTTTCTCCTATAGACCAGCCAGGTCCAGCAGTGTGTTTTGTTTTTCGCTTATCTTTTATGTTCCAGAGATTAATGTCAGTCTTTTATGTTCCAGAGATCAATTCTCTCTCTTTCTTTTTTTCCCTCTCTTTTGCATTTTTTTTTGACAACAAAACCTTTTCATTTAAGCCCCTAGTGACAAGTTGTACAGATAGTTCACATAGACTCACCTAGAACAGCATAACCGATTTTAGGAAGATGGGGAGACGGCAGGGTAAGCACGCAATTGTATTAAAAGGGGTAGACATATATTCGGATTATGGTGGAGAGAAGCTGCGGAACAGGACTCAAGTATAGGGACTGATGGTCAGAGAAGGGAGACAACCAGAGGGCCAGCCAAGAGCACAGACTGAGAGACATAAAGAAGCTGAAGGAGGGGGGCTAACCCATACAATACAGACCAGGGAGTGAAGGAATGCGACTGATCAGAGGACAGTGAGATACCATTCTTGCGCAGACGATCCCCAGCAGTTGGCAACATTTCCTGGAAGGACTAAGGGAGAAAATCAGCATTTATGTGAGTAAGAATAACCATCATCATACCCACAGAAAAGCCGTGGTGTCGACCAATTGAACGATGAATGAGCTGGGTTCCTGCCAGGACACGTGACCGGTAGGTTACCACGTGGAGCCAGAAGAACCTCCAAAGCATACAAGAGCCTGAAGAAGCGCTGGTAAGCCCGCAACGCGAACAACTTTTGATGAGCGAGACAACATATGAACCTGTCCTGAACATTTCTATTTTCCACTGTTTCAAACCTGAAATGAAAATGAGCAAGTCCTGATTATAATGAACTGTCTGTTTCCCCCAGCTCACAGAGGACACTACCTTACAGCTTCCTGCTGCCCCAGGGTACGTCATGACAGCAACAGGTCAGACAGTTGGAAAAACCACTAAGTACACCCATGCATGTCACAGACGGTAGGAAAGAGTTTAAAACATGTTTTCTTGCTTCAGCAAATCATATCCTGAAATTGAATTTACAAGTAGAGATTAAGTGTACAACTCGCTCTGACTCTACAGATGGTGTGTGTGCTTCAGTCGGCACCACCTCACCAACTATCTTAGGCTGCTGACAGTTATCTTCCCCCAAACAGGGTAAGACAATCGCATCAGGCACACTTAAATTATTAGAGCATGCAACAGAAATACAGGCAACAGGTTTACTAGTGTCAATTTTAGCCCTTCCACGTGCAAGTAGCGCAGGGCACTCTTTCTGCCAGTGTCCCACTTCCAAACAAAAATTACATCGGACATCAGCAATTCCCGTCTGTCGTGCCTTGTTATTTACAATGAGGGCAGACTTACCTAAATTGTTATAATTACCACGACTAGAACGGTGGTCCCTACGGTCATAACGTGAAAGAGTAACGTAACGCGAAGGGGTAGCATAACGTGATGGAGGATCATAATGCAATGCAGAATCAAAACGCATCTTACTTTTATGCGTCAACACAAAACCACATGCGAGAACAGCCGCTTCGGACACTGTTTTTACTGAATGTTCATTAATAAAGGTAGCAATGCGATCTGGCAAAATATTCTTAAACTGTTCCAAAATCAACAAATCACGCAAAGCTTCAAAAGTCTCTACAGACTCTGCAGCAAGCAAAAAACATCTGGGTCTCGCTCATTAAACCTGGGTAGAAACTTCACCATGCCTGCCAACCCCGATTTAGATGGGTCTCCCTCAATCTTACCCTCTTCCATCAACTTCAGTCTGGTTCTTTCCACCTCTTGTTCAAGTCTTATTTTTTCTAATTCTGCATTACGTTCGAATTTAAGTTTTTCCATTTCTGCATCTCACTCCAATTTAAGTTTTTCTAATTCAAAGAAACGATCCTTCGCGATCTGCTCCAGCTCAAATTCCTTTGCTTTTTGCTCCAAATCAAATTTCTTTTGTTCCAACTCAAATTTTTTCTCCATCTCCCATTCCAACAGCTGTTTTTGTTGGTCAAACGTTAACATGCCCAAGTTTGTTTTTTTAGCTTGGGGTTCCGCGCCCTGTTGCGTTTGCGGATCACAAGGTGTTCCCAAAGGCAACACATTCTGCTCTTTTAAAAACTCACAATTAAAATCGACCAGCTGTTGTTTCTTGGCAGAAATAATTGCCGACGGCAACTCAATCCCATAATGTTCGGCCAACAAAAAAAACTGCTCTTTCTTCAAGGCATGTAATAAACTCTCAGTCGGAGCTTTTAAGAATTCCTCCAACACACTCATGATCAACTAGGCTACGGTTAATAACGATACCTACAAAGTTACAATCAATCAATTTACTATGCAATCAAACAAAACAAAACCAATAAATTCTCAACTCTCAGCCTGACAAATCCAACCAGGTTCCCTAAACATTACAATTTGAGTAACGAAGCAAACCCTCAGAGCATCCCCCCCACTATACTAAGCTATCTTCACACGGAGTTCAAGGACAAGGATCATTTACTCACCCATACCAGTGGAGATGTGCTGCCCCGACCAATGTCAATCCAGCCGTTTCTCCACTGCGGTGCCCTCGCCCAAACTCCAGTGACTGCAGCACCTAAAACCTGTGCAAAGCGCTCTAAATGGGGATAAAACAACAGTTCCAAAAAAAGGTTCTTTGCCACGCTACCCAACTGCAATTAACGGTCCACCAAACGGCTGTAAAGAACGACGCAATACACCTACACTTGTATCAACTAAACAAAACAAAATCAGCGGATCCCCCCCAAACAATTAATGCACTGAACAGAAGGCCTCACTTTGCCTACCTCTTACGTCTTCCATTTACAAATTTCAGTACGCTACCAACGCAACTCTACGCACCTTCGCTACGCTACCATCGCCAGTAAAAGTTGATTTCCTATTCAAACCAGGCTCCAACTCCACCTGCAGGAATAAGATGCAAACACACAGGCAGGCAACAAAGCAGGGCGTGACACAGGTCTGCCACACAACATGAGCGTGCAACTGAAACCTTCACTTCGAGTGGCATGGGTTTTAGGCAAGCACAAAGAACCGTTCTCTGACGCAGAAATTTTGAAGAAGTGTATGAATGAAGTAGGCCTAGCAAATGTTTGAAGGAACTCAAAAAGATAACATCATAAAAAAACCATCCCTCTTTGACTCCACTGCAGCAAGACAAACTGAATTCCTCTAATTTATTGGACCAAATGAAATCTGCTGTTAAAAAGGCTGAATGCATTTCATTGCCTTAGGATAAATCTACAGACAACACTGAAAGCCTACTAACTTTTCACACTGACTCCTGACAATACTTTTTGCATAGTTGAAATGTTCCTTTTGGGGTTAATGCATTTTTTGTTCGGTTCAAAATATTTAAACCATCACTGTTCCGGACCCTGGAAAGATTGGACATTTTATGAGTAGACCTTTCAAGTTTCTAGTTGAGTACCCCTGAAGTGTTCTGTTTGTGTTAGAAAAAGTTTGACTAAATTGCCAAAAATAGCAGAGCATGGTGGGGTGAGATTCTAATCTCGTCATCAAAATGCTGAAGAAGACATTGCTTGTGTGGTTTGAGAGAGATAAGGCTAATTCAACATTGTGGTGAAGTGAAGGTGAGAAGATGCCAAAAGGGGAAGGGAAGAAAGTTTAATTATTTTATGTTGTGTCATCTGGCATTGATTCTTGAGGTGAGTTAATTGTGGTACTACTTAAAAGTTTTCTAGCTTGTAAGCAGTTAGCACGACAGTCAGACTCTACACTCAGGCTAGCTTAGCTTATATGATTTAAATGAAGTAAGATGAGGAGTGTGGGAACTATTTGGGCTACACTACATTTTAATAGATTTTTTTCGGTCAGTTTACTGTATGGACGGTAGGGACATGTCCACACCACTTTTCATACGACCATAAATTGTCCCCACCACTTTTTCACAAATCGCGACACCCGACATGCCTGGCTTTTTCCCAATGCTTCACGACAAACAGTGTCAAGCAGCTGAATCAGAACAATTGATTCGCTAGCCGTACCCAGCTGCTTTTTGACCTGCGTTAGTTCCATGCAGAGTGAATACGCCCAGTAACACAGCAACTACGCAAGAAACTTGTTGCCAGTTGATGTGCAGGAGGAGTACAGGTGGAATAACGATATTTCAGCAGGCAGATGGATTAGCACCATGGACGCGAAAAAAGGAGATATAAGGGCATATTTCTTAAATGCTATAAACTCAGCAACTATTTTTTTAATTTTTCATAGCATTGTATAGATCATTTGGGTTTGTTTTGCTGTATAGAAACCAAGCAAGAAAAGAACATTTGACTGTCCAGTCAAGTCAACAGGAAGTCCTAGTAAACAGGTAAGGTAGCCAACACTGTAAAAAAGTGAAACATTGGATTACCCTAATAAAATTGATGTAACCAAACAATCAAGATTTTATTGATCTAATGTCAAACAACCATTCTGTGACCATTTGTGAATGTTTTCTTTTCTTTTCTGTCTTTTTTATTTATATTAGGCCACACCAACAAAATTAGTTGGTTCTCGGATTCGCCGCAAAATGCAAAATGAAATAAAAATTAAATTGAATTCAAACTTACACGAACATACAGTGGCTTGCAAAAGTATTCGGCCCCCTTGAACTTTTCCACATTTTGTCACATTACAGCCACAAACATGAATCAATTTTATTGGAATTCCACGTGAAAGACCAATACAAAGTGGTGTACATTTGAGAATGGAACGAAAATGATACATGATTCCAAACATTTTTTACAAATAAATAACTGCAAAGTGGGGTGTGCATAATTATTCAGCCCCTTTTGGTCTGAGTGCAGTCAGTTGACCACAGACATTGCCTGATGAGTGCTAATGACTAAATAGAGTATACCTGTGTGTAATCTAATGTCAGTACAAATACAGCTGCTCTGTGACGGCCTCAGAGGTTGTCTAAGAGAATAGGACCATGAAGTCCAAAGAACACACCAGCCAGCTCAGAGATAAAGTTATTGAGAAATTTAAAGCAGGCTTAGGATACAAAACGATTTCCAAAGCTTTGAACATCCCACGGAGCACGGTTCAAGCAATCATTCAGAAATGGAAGGAGTATGGGACAACTGTAAACCTACCAAGACAAGGCTGTCCACCTAAGCTCACAGGCCGAACAAGGAGAGCGCTGATCAGAAATGCAGCCAAGAGGCCCATGGCGACTCTGGAGGAGCTGCAGAGATCTACAGCTCAGGTGGGGGAATGTGTCCATAGGACAACTATTAGTCGTACACTGCACAAAGTTGGCCTTTATGGAAGAGTGGCAAGAAGAAAGCCATTGTTAAAAGCAAACCATAAGAAGTCCCGTTTGCAGTTTGCCACAAGCCATGTGGGGGACACAGCAAACATGTGGAAGAAGGTGCTCTGGTCAGATGAGACCAAAATTGAACTTTTTGGCCAAAATGCAAAACACTATGTGTGGAGGAAAACTAACACTGCACATCACTCTGAACACACCATCCCCACTGTCAAATTTGGTGGTGGCAGCATCATGTTCTGGGGGTGCTTCTCTTCAGCAGGGACAGGGAAGCTGGTCAGAGTTGATGGGAAGATGGATGGAGCCAAATACAGGGCAATCTTAGAAGAAAACCTCCTGGAGTCTGCAAAAGACTTGAGACTGGGTCGGAGGTTCACCTTTCAGCAGGACAACGACCCTAAACATAAAGCCAGGGCAACAATGGAATGGTTTAAAACAAAACATATCCATGTGTTAGAATGGCCCAGTCAAAGTCCAGATCTAAATCCAATTGAGAATCTGTGGCAAGATCTGAAAACTGCTGTTCACAAACGGTGCCCATCTAATCTGACTGAGCTGGAGCTGTTTTGCAAAGAAGAATGGGCAAGAATTTCAGTCTCTAGATGTGCAAAGCTGGTAGAGACATACCCTAAAAGACTGGCAGCTGTAATTGCAGCAAAAGGAGGTTCTACAAAGTATTGACTCAGGGGGCTGAATAATTATGCACACCTCATTTTGCAGTTATTTATTTGTATAAAATGTTTGGAATCATGTATGATTTTTGTTCCACTTCTCAAGTGTACACCACTTTGTATTGGTCTTTCATGTGGAATTCCAATAAAATTGATTAATGTTTGTGGCTGTAATATGACAAAATGTGGAAAAGTTCAAGTGGGCCGAATACTTTTGCAAGCCACTGTAACTGTGGTTGATAATACTAAAAACAGCATGCTGCGTTCAGGTGACGTTGAAAACCAATCAAATTTCACTTCAGAGAGAGCAAAAGACATGATATGAGGAATGATGCCGTTGGAAGGGGATCCTGCTAGGCTAGTGTTTGCAATTATTAGAATATTTGATCAGAAGAGAAAAACATTTGACAAGTGCATTGAAATTAAAGAGGATGAGAACTTTGCACAGTTGTAGCCTACTCACGGTGCTAATTTACCGCTAATTTACCTTCAGAGCATTTTTTTGTTTTTATTTTGCGCGCTCGCTCCATATTTTTCCTGAAAAAATCCGAGAACCAACTAAATTTATTGGTGTGGCCTTAGATCAACGCAAAATCTTTATTGTGAATGGTTTCATCAATTTTATTCGGTTAATCCAATGTTTCACATTTTACAGTGAACACAGTAATGTAATCTGTCTTGTTAGAGCATACTGCTTTAAAAGTCATCTTCCACTAGTTTTTCATCAGTCATTAATCATTTTTCAAATTCACAATGTAGATGAAGACTATGTATCCTACGAATGTGTAGGCCTGTATTCCAATATTAAGTGCTCTCCATACAGGCATCAGACAGAGATGAGGCCAAACAGAGAGAGGGAGCAACTGTAAGTGTAGGAGAGGTGGAGGACAGGACAAAGTAACCTGGCAAGGATTTCATCTGTGTGCTGTATACTGTAAAAAGTGAAACATTGGATTAACCTAATAAAATTGATGGAACCATTCACAATCAAGATTTTACATTGATCTAATGTCCAAAAACCATTCACCATTGAAACTGAATGGGTTTTGGACATTAGATCAATGTAAAATCTTGATTGTGAATGGTTGCATCAATTTTATCAGGTTAATCCAATTTTTCACTTTTTACAGTGGAATTGGCTATTTTGGCACATTAGGCAATGACAAGATAGTGGCTACTACAGGCGTCAGACAATGTTGAGGGCACACAGATTGAGCACCTGAGAATAGGAGAGGTGGAGAGAGGAGAAAGAGGTGACCCGGTAAGGATTTCAACTGTGAGCAATAATATTCTACAGTACTGAAAATCAATTTAGCAAATGTAGGAACAAGTACAGTATGTACTTGTATAGGATCTCCTACAATTGTAGGAGATTTGCTTACATATAGAAGATTCCAGCGACAGGACCAGTTGCAGGGGCAGTGAGAGACATTAGGGAACCCCAGGGAGAAGAAAATGTGATGGACATTGGCACTAAGCCCAATCAACCTGACCCCAAATACGTAGAGCCCAAAGTTCTCATGAATAGAGTGTTACGTTTTCAGGCAAAATGGTATCAATTGTATCCTTTCCTTCATTACTGTGCATCTCTAAAGGCTGTGCTTTGCTTTGATTGTGTTAGAGCATATGTGGTTAAAAACAGCAATTTAGCCAAAAATGACCCAGCATTTTCTACAAGAGGCTACAGAAACTGGAAAAATGCAACTATTAATTTTGATAAACACAAGCTGAGTAAAGCTCACCACCATGCAGTCCATGTCAATGCCCAAGAAGCAACCCCTGTGGATGCCCAGCTCGAAGAAAATGATGGATGTTAGGCACTGTCTTAAGATAGCAGGTGCATTGCAATACCTTGCTAGGCAGGGTATTGCTATTAGAGGCCAGCAAGAGAAATTTGCTCAACCTTTTAAGTTCTTAGGTGATGATGACAATGTAACAATTAATTGGCAAGAACAATCACATGATTATACCAGTCCTCAAATTCAAAATGAGCTTCTAAGCTTATTTGGCAACACAATCGTTAGACAGATAGCAACATCAATACAATCTCATCAATACAATCTCAGTATAATCATTGATGGCACCCAGGATATATCAGGGAAGGAACAGTTTTCTATTTGTTTCAGATATGTTGACCATGAAGATTGTGTGGGCCTGTATGAGGTATCGGGAACCATGGGGGAAGACATTGCTAGGGTAGCTGAAGATGTCATTCTGCGTATGACTCTTCCTTTGTCTGGCTTGCGTGGGCAGACCTACGACGGTGCAGCCAATATGGCAGGAAAATTCAATGGCACACAGGCTCTGGTAAAGAGACACCAACCACTGGCACTCTATGTGCACTGTGGTGCACATTGCCCAGTCTGCTTGCAATGCGTCAACCGTTGTCCGTGACTCTTTGTTTTGGATTAATGAGCTAGGGTGCCTGAGCAACCAGTCAGGAAAATTTAAGGCGTTGTTTAAAGCAAATGCTGGCCTGAACCAAACACTGCGTTAAAGCCACTATGTCCAACCAGATGGACAGTTTGCTACAAAGAAGTTCAGTCTGTTCTAAGGCAGTATGAGAATGTGTTGACAATGTTATTAGAAGTGGCATCTTCCAATAAATGGCCTGTTAGAGACATTTAACAAGGGGAAGACTGTCCTGGGGCTCATGATGGGTGCAGAGGTTATTGGGGAACTGGAAGATTTAAACAAAGCATTTCAGAAAGACACACAGACCATTTGTGGTATGAGGGAAGCTTTGCAGTATGTGAGGGCATCTTTACAAGCCAAGAGAAATGAGGAGACCTTCCATAATATATTTCAGAGTGCTGAGGATAGGGTCAGCCTGCTCGGCATTGAAGAAATAGAAATGCCACGTCAAAGAAAGCCTAAAAAGCGATACAGCTGTGAAGCAGAGCAGCTAAATCCGCTGAAGACTTCTTCAGGGCAGTGTTTTATAAAGTGTTAGACACTGTAGAGCAGCAGTTTGAAGAACGCTTTAGTCAGGATGACTTGGCTACTCTCCATAAACTGGAAATGGTCCTCCTTACAGGCCTGGTGTCTGATGTTGTAGAGCCATACCCTGAACTAGAGATGGATGTTTTGAGGACACAGCTTCAAATGTTCCTTTTAAAACACAAGGTTAAGTCCAGTAGTGATGAGATTGTGGGGGGAATTTTGAATTGTCTTTATGAAGTGTGGAGTGTGCTACTAATTAATGATGTGATTAATGTTGTTTCATGTTATTGACCAAGTATATGCAAGTGAAAACAAACCTTTATTGGTGAAACAGTTCAATGAACAAAGGGAAATGACTGGTGATAGAAATATGGTGTAACAAATCACTGATGCATGTGTGTGCCTGCTGTAGAATTCTTCTGCCTGCCGAGGTCAGCTGGCTATTGCAAATCATTGGTGGGGGCAATAAAATATCTCCAGTTCGTCCTGGGGCCTTTCTAGGCCAGAAAGTACCCCACAGATGAAGGGGGGAGAAAGGCGCCTTTTGGCGCATATTTGGTCTAAGCGATAAGCAAGGCGACAGCTGCTGGTGTATCGACAGGCAAAGGAATTTATTGTTTTATGATCTGCTGAGCATCACCAGGCCTTTCACGGGGTGGTTATTTACCCAAACCTTATCTATGTATAATAAGCTTGTGTTACTGTTGTCCGGCAGACTTTGTCTCCGGGATCTCGTTAAGTTTGGTTCCTCGACTAAAAAGCCTTTCATCCACTGAATCTCTACGGACTCTTCATTTCTTAAACACTTAGTAAATTTCTCTCACGACATTTGGGGGCTCGTGAGCCGGGATTTCACAATTGTCCGAGGAGCACCAGCCGAGCTTGGGCCGTGGCCAGGCGGTCAGAGAACTGACTGTGACAAGAAGACGCAGTTTGCATCAGTCAACCAAGGCGGGTGAATGCTCATCGGACAACGCTGAATAGAACCAGAATAAGATAAGAAGACGAGATTCGGTGAGTTGAAACTGCATTGTTAAGAGCAACTCGGATTCGTGTGTAGATTGACAAGTCTCACACGGAGAGTTTGTACAAGTGGGGTAAAGTAGTCGCTTACTCTGCAGGAACGGGCAGCGGTTGCTGCGGGCAGCATTGCTGCGGTTTGTGAATCACGTGATAGCTCTCGGCCTGGCCGAGGGAACTGCCTGTGAGACTTGCAGGTATAAGGTTGCTCAGCCAGTATTGGCGGAAGTGAGCGTCGGGCTGCTCACACCGATTGCCTGGTTGGCGGTGTGGGGGACAGCTAAGGGAAGGAAAGAAGGGACTGGAAGGGTCGGCTGGAGTCAGAAAGGCGTGAAAGGCGCAGAAAGAGTGTGACTGTTTTGTGTGTTTGAGTTGAATTCTTGCCTCTGAGTTCTCTAAGAGATTGAATTCCATGCAAGGGTTAACGTGCGTGTGAGTTAAGGCGAGACACTACAGGTGAATAGGGTAAAAATTTTAACTTACAGATAGGATCATGAAACTTTACCAGTTGATTACTCACATTAATAGGAAAAAAAAATGTATTGCAAGTTTTTTTTAATTATATGTTTAAATATGCAAATTAGGCAATAGCTCATTAAATATGCGGAAATTTGCATACATTTCCGGTACATAAATCTGAATATAGGATAAAGCCAGGTGCTAAATTATTTTTTCATTTTGTTTATACACAAAATGAAATAAAAATTACAGAGGGATTTTAGGATATCTGGTTTCATGACATAGAAAATCAAAATATACCATCCGCATCCTTAAAAATAGCGATTTTTGCCATATTTTGTCTTTAAAATGTCACATAAATCAAGCCAGGAGTAATATATTAACAAATCCCTCTGTAAATATCTTCAGAATACTGGTAAGTGTATAACTGGAAAGTTTGGTATATAAAGCTGCAACATAGGCTGAGATTTTGGTACCGAAAAAATGACAAAAAACTAATTTTGAGAAAACGGCATTTGAAGATTTAAACAGGGGAATTTAATAGATTTCTCTAAGAAACAATTATTTAAAAACAAAATAAATGCTCAGGCTCTTAGTAATAACAATGCAGCATATTTACATCACATAAAAAATGACTTTTTAGTAACATGGAAGGCCTTTCAGGCCTACAACTGAGCTGTAACTCAATTAAATTACATTCACACAGCTGTAACAAAACTCAATGCTATAACGTTTGAACCTAGAAAATGTCCAACAAACCAACACAGTTCTCTAAACTCTAACTGTCCATTCCTGCACCATATGTAGGTCCTTCTAACATTTCTTGCTGGTGCATTTTCAGTTTTTTGTCTGTGCTTACAAGTTTTCGCTTATGTTTTGCACTTGCAGATTGAACGGCATTAGCTTTGAACACCCTGAGCTGGTCTATTTGCTTAATGGTGTTCACTGTGATTTGTGTGCTTTCCAGCCACAGATTTGCCATGACACTCATCAAAGCTGAGGCACCCTCATTAAAAGAGGAGATGGCCATGCTTGCTGCTGCCTCAACTCTACTTCTGCCTACAAAAACAGTTTTGGGGCAGCGGGCCCATATTACAGAATTTAAACACTCGTTTGCATTTTGTGTGCCACCATGCTGCATTCTTTGCAGCAAGCTGTCATTTGACATTCTGTGATAGATGGGGAGAAGTTTCTGACCCACCTCACGAGATAAGTAATGGGCTGAGTGTTGTCTGTGGCTTTCGGGGGTCTCACCTTTGTCCTCTGCCCTCCGATACCAACACCAAGTTGGATTGCACCTGGTATGCAACGGTGTTTCATCCGTTGACATAGAATGTAAAAGGCCAGCCCAAATCTCAGCTTTCATTCTATCCAGCGACCCCTGATTATTTAAAATTGCCCCCCTATAATAATTTTGCAGTGTTTTGCATTTATTGGCAGTAAGTTTCCCTAAACCCTTGCCACCCAATTTGCGCTCTGCACTAAATTTTCTGAGCGCTGTGCCCATTCGCTTGTGAGCATGGTTAATACACTCAAGCTTTACGATTTCATGCCCAGGGTATGGATTCAGTGTGCACACTTCTTTAAAAGCAGAGCTATCCCCATCTGATAGCATCTCTGTGTACCGCAGCTGATGGCGACTCACTGATCTTGCCCACATCCTCTTTGCTGCCTCCTGCTCCATTGCCTTACTAGAACCAGTAAAGTTCTTGGCACAGTCAGTGTGTGCCTCCCTCCAGCTGTCAAATTCCTCCACAGTAATCTTACCCTCATTTCTGGCACTTTGTTTAAGGACACAGGCATGACAATATGTAGATAACACCTCAAAGTCAATAACCAGTCCGGTAAGGATGTCTATGCAAACACCGATGCCATAATGTGAGGTAAAGCCTCGCTTTTGCCAGGTGCCATCAAAAGACACACCGATATTTATAACAGTGTCAGCATCCTCCCTCAACACCTCTGCCAAGTCTGGATCAACATCTGAATATGCCTGCCTGATCTGCTCCCTGGTCTTGTGGAGTGACTCCAGTCCTCTCTCAATTTCTGCCACTAGAATAAAAATGCATGTTGTGTAAATGACTGTTCTTTCTGACTTTATTGATAGTATATTTATTTTCACTTGAGTGGCAAAAATCACAATTTCTTTTAGAAGGAACAGGGAGGAGACCAGGCAGTCATATCAACCTAAATGACTATTAAGAACAAAGCCATCCTAATGCTTCTATTACAACAGCACTTAACCGCACTGATGCACTACTCTTGTCCTAACACTTAATTGAACTGAAGCACTATTCCCTAGAACTATGCTCTTTAAGGTTTCTGCTATGTAGCTTGATTGTTATCCCCTTTTTGTAAGTTGCTTTGGATAAAAGCGTCTGCTAAATGCATAAATGTAAATGTAACAGGCCAACTTCTGTGAAAGAATACAAGATGAATGTTGGAAGTATTTATTAATTTTAAGGGGGGAGTGCAATATTTTAATAGGGCAATGGTGCAAAAAGGCACCAACACAGCAATATTGTTTTGTGTAGTATTTGATAGAGGGTTGTGCAATATACAGCAGGAATATTTGTTTTTGGTAGAGAGTTGTACGTATTTACAAATTTATATTAGGCCTATTTCTAAACTGTTAGAGAGCCGTGCAATATTAGGGCAATGTTGTGCATATATTTATTTTAGTAGAGTGCATGTGTTTTTTTTGGAGGGGGGGTATGCAGAGACTGTCACTATAGGCAGTATATAGCCTAGGTGCAACTGCTACATTATTTCAATGTCCTGTGTTTTTGCCACTGAACTGAAAAATCAAAAAGGTTGTACTGTAAAAGGAAAACTGACCAGTACAGCACAATGAATGAGAACATTTTATTGTTAGAATCAATTGTTACATAGGCCTACATGATTTTCACGGAGTCTTTCTCCAAAATTAACTTAATCTCATCTTTGTTAACATAGCCTACCTGTCACTCTCTTGTCATGCCTCTGGTAGGTTTTCAAGTGAAGGGAAGGGATACCCAAAACCTTACTGATCTTCTTTAGTGCAGCATATCCCATCCCTAATTCGTGGGCCAAAAGCACCATGCGCACATTCACGTCAAAAGCGACATCTCCTCTCGTCTCGCTTTGCAGCCGGGTAGATGAATACACGCTTCGCCTGTACCTATTCTCCCTTTTGCAGGTACTACACTCTAGAAGCAGACTACTGCAAAACCCATGATTCTCTGGATCAATGTTTATTCTGAGACCCGATTCAGCACAGTTAGGGCACAAGAGATCGCGAATCAATTCATTAAGACGTGCGACATGCACAAGCAGCCACTGTTGTGTCGCGCTGTCAGTGTTACTGTCATTAACCCAACCCCGGTTTCCCAACGACAGCTTACGGTCAGATGAGCTGGTTTCTGGTTTGTCAGCTAATCCAACAGGTTTGGCTTTTTCACATCTTGCAACGTGCAATTGTTGCTTTCTTTTCTTTGACACTTTTTTCGCAAGTCGAGGCATTTTCATAACTCCCGCGGCAAGCTAAACTCGGAAGCGTCAGTGTACAGCACGTGACGAATCTGAGCCAATCACGTTAGCAGAAATAAGCAGCAGCCAATTAGATTTCATTTTTGGCTTTAAAACCCCCCTGAGATTTTCGCGGTTGGTTACTAATAGAAAGGAAATGCCCTTATTTGGTTTACATAGGGCTGTGCTTGAGAGTCAGAGCTTTCAAATGAGACCGGTCATGACAGACTTCAGTGAACAGACGAAACGCTGTATGTCGCGTTGGAATGCTAACTTCTTGGTAAATTCAGGAGAAACTTCAGGTCACAAGTAAACAAAGTGTAATAAAATAATAATTTTAATGTATGTTTTTTACATTTTTTTTGTAGTATTTCGAAAGAGCACACATTGAGGGACTAAACTAGCCTAAAATCTCAAAATTGACCACTGCATAAAAAAACGATGATTTTGCCTGCCGTGTCTCGCCTTAACTTCTGTTGGTTCGTCAAATGTGTGGAGTCTAGACTGTGAGTTGTTTTTTTTTGTCTGTTTGTCGTGTGGGAGTTTGTTGGTAACTATTTTTTTGCGGGTGATTATACTGGGATAGATTTTATGTTCATGAGAATCTGTTAACTTAAGTAAATAAATAGCGTGTTGAAAAAATGAGAAGCACACCTAAAAGAGAACTTTTAAAAATAGTGAGCCTAATAACCGGTACTGTGGTTATTAAGATTGATAGTCATGATCAAAATGATAAGACATAGCATCTAAAATGAGCATATAAGTATAAATATAAAGATATAAATATAAATATGAAGCTCTAGTACATAGGAAGAGCTTTGAGTATTATGGTCCGTGATACTGAGGACTGAAAAAAGTAGATAAAATAGGGGTAAACGCTGTGGCCGTTTGAGTGTTAAAAAATTGCCTGATTCTTGTTCAGAATTTTAAAATAATATTTATATTGGTTATAATTATGAGAACAGGTTATCTCAGGTGAACCAGAATAGGTATACCATATAAAAATTACACATAAACATATAGCACATACCTACAACTAACCTGGGAATTAAAGTAGCTTATTGTTGCGTTAAGAATGCATACAAGGAAGGTCGTGGAAGCGTTTTGTTGTGTTGAAACGAAGTCTGTGATCGGTGCCATTGCAACAAAAGAAAATTACAGTGCAAAGATGACTGAATAGGTCATACAGTATATCTGACTGGACCAGTGAAGGGTATAAGTGGTGAAAAGACCTGATCGGGTTTTGTTCAGTTATTTTAGGGTTTTTTATTCTTTGAGTTCAGTTTTTTCTCCCCACTTAAGGAAAAGAAAAAAAGATGGGGGGAGAGAAAGATATAGATATGTATATGTATATTAGATCCATTTGTAAAAATCTAAGTAAAGGTCTAGAAATTATAATTTGCAGAAAATGTATTTTCATTTTTGTTTAATATATTTAAATCATTAAGTTTATTGTTAACATATTGTTGACACTAACATCTGTTTGTTTTTTCCCCTATAGAAGACTGGTCCAGCAGTGCGTTTTGCTTTTCGCAAATCTTTTATGTTCCAGAGATCAATGTCAGAGTGGTGGTACAAATAGTTAGGCTTTGAGGTTAATCCATTAATTTTGTTTCCCCTCTATACCATCCAACTGGAGTTTAATTCGAGTTGGGATGAATTATCATCCCCAGGTTGTATTTTTTTTTTCTCTTTCTCTTTTCTTATTGCATTTTTTTTGACAACAAAACCTTTTCATTTAAGCTAGTCACAAATTGTACAGATAGTTCACATAGAACAGCATAACTGATTTTAGGAAGAATGGGGAACGGCAGGGCAAGCACGCCAATGTATTACAAGGGGTAGACATATATTCGGATTATGGGAGGAGGGCAGCATGTATGTGAGTAAGAATAACCATCATCAGAACCACAGAACAGCTGTGGTGTCGATCAATCGAACGATGAATGAGCTGGGTTCTTGCCTGGACACGTGACCGGTGGGTTACCACATAGAGCCAGAAGTACCTCCAGAGCATACTGCCTGATGGAGCGCTGGGAAGCCGCAACACCAACAACTTTTGATGAACGAGACAACATATGAGCCTGTCCTGAGCATTGCTATTTTCCATTGTTCACACCTGAAATGAAAATGAGCAAGTCCTGATTATAATGAACTGTCTGTTTCCCCCAGCTCACTGAGGACACTATCTTGCAGCTTCCTGCCGCCCCAGGGTAATTAACGTCATGAGAGCAACAGGCCTAGGTCTGAGGTCAACAGGCCTAGGTCAGACCCCTGCATATCACAGACGGTAGGAGAGAGTTTAAAACATGTCTTATTGCTTCAGCAATAAGCAATGAAAGTAGAGATTAATTGTACAAACCACTGGCATTGAACTCCCATTTCCATTTTTTGTTGTTTTCAGACCAAAACCACGGTGGCATGAGCGGGGTTTTGTCTGCGTCGTAACTAAAATTGTATAAAATAATTTAAAGTGTTATTTGGGGGAAGGTACCACCCTCAGTCTTTGTGCTGTACAATGGCAAAATATCATAGCTTTGAGTTGAAATTTGAACTGGGAAACCGACGTGGGTAACATTTAACTATTGAGACAGAAGCAGTGGCAGTGGTAAATAGGCCTGCCATGAGAAAGTACTTTGTATTTTGGTGTGGAGAATTCCTGTCTCCACCTTCCATTGATAAGCCAGAAGGCCAGCACACTGCACAGAAAGGCCTCTTCAAAACAATGAGAGAAAAATATATCTATAATAAGAATAATCATTGTACTCTTTGGCATTGCCGGACTATAGTGATATCATATTTTCTGTAAAATTGTCAACAGTGATTATCTAAATTAGTTAGGTGATTTTGAATAAGGGTTACTTTGATTAAATAAAATCAACCGAAACAAACAGCACTGCCTCAGTGATAAAACATCTGGAGACAAGCCAAATAAGCTGACCTATAAGTAAATGTATCCCAAAACTGGTATCGTTAAATGGAAATATTTGAATCGGGGAAATTACACACAAATGCATTTGTTTTGTTTTTTTTCTCTCTTTCTCTCAAAGTGGGGAGACTTGAGTTCATTGAGAAAGTCTGTGTGAAATTGGCAGAATGGGAGGAAGCCCACTCTCGTTTGTGGGAGTTTATTGATGTTTTTTTTTTTTTTCTTTTTCAGTATTGGCAGCATGGTGAATATGTGCCCTGCACTGTTTGACCGCCCTGTAGATGACAGGGGAGCTGAGCAGGGGAGCTCGTATTTTTCCGTCATGTGACGGCAGTTACGGATACTATGTTTTGTGTTGTTGAGTTGTGAGAAAGCATTGGGTGTTTTTGAGAGTGTGTGTCAGACACAGTGATTCTGTGTCTAAAACTGGGTTCAGTGGCTGTGGGCTGCGTCAGCTGCAGCCGCTGTGCTCTATGCTGACTATACTTTGACTTTAGACGACTGATTATTCTGACGCTGACTGTTTAGCTGACAGATCTTTCTGATGCGCTGCGTAACCTTTAATCATAACACCATGTTTCTTTCAGCAGAGGATGGCGAACCTCATGATTGTGTAATCTTTATTGAAGTTTCTTCCAGATCTAGGCTGGACAACTCTGACTAACCTTTCACACTGTTGGCTGTTTTGTTATCTTAATGTTTTCTTTCTGCATGGATGATGTCTACCACGGTCTACATGAATGCATAAATATGTTCATGCCACAGTACTTGATTTGGTGCTATTGAAAAAGGAAAGGGGTTTTCATTCTATTACAGAACTGTACAGTCTGTTTCTATCTTTCTAGCTGTCTCATACAGTTACCCACCGCTGATAGCACTGATTCGTAATCCTGAAAAAATCTTTTTGCAGTTCTGATGGCACATCAGTCTGCAAAGAGGGGGACATGAGATCCCAGACAATTAGCTACAGACTGACTAGGGAAGAATAATTGAAATTTGTTGATGCAATGCAGCAGTAATGAGGGAAAAAATTATTATTATTAATAATAATAATAATAATAATAATAACTAGCAATAGTTTGCTCCAAGCTTTTATTTTTCTTCTCTCAAACCCATGAAATTCTTACAGGCAGATCCAGATCTGGAGGAAGCAGAAACTAACATGATTAAGTATAAGAGGATGTGCTGCATTAACTTTCATTCCCAATGGGTGGAAACCAACCTGTTACAGGTGTTTGGGCCTGAACGGTTGCCAGTGCTATCTGGTAACTGGGTCTGAATACTAGATTTTCAACAAAAGTATCGGCATGGTCCCAGATTCAGGGGGCCCTACGAGGTGCTGTTGTCCACCCCTACGGCTGTTTGGGTGGACAACAGCAGGCATCTCTGTGTCCATCTAAGCCACTGCAGAGTGGTCAACACACCTGAATTCTACCAACCACCTAGCCGCCCTGATAAGACGGATCTTGACCCCCAATGAGGAAATCGACAACAGCATTGGCTCACGGAGCAGAGCACAGGGCTGGTTCTTTGTTTTTTTTTTCTTTGTGGAATTGTCCACACACGCAGGCACAGCCTGAATACAGGGCCATTGACGGCCACTGTGAACCCATGGTCTGATACTCCCACCTTTCTCAAAAGGATATAAGAGTGGGGGTGAAGAGGAGACTGTATTTCTTGCAGTCAAGAAGAGGAGACTGTATTTTCTCACAGTCCAACTATTAAAGAAAGAGCCACCACGACACACAGCATCATCTATACAACGAACTCTGAAATAATCAAATCAAATTGAAAAAAAAAAAAAAAAAAAACTTACTGGTGTGTACATTTTCTGTGTTACTAATTCTTTCTCTCAACAGGAAATGGGAAAAGTAGTTGGGGGGATAGTCGTATGCTTCTGTGTATGGGTATTGGGCGAATGGTAGTCTTAGAGCACACGAGGCAGAGGGGAGCTTGTGTGAGTGCTGTTAGAGCAAAATCTTAGTTAGGGAGAACAGTTGTTGGGTGTGCTTCGAGTTGCATTCGGCATTCTAGGTGCATCCTAGTGGGACAGATAAGTGCTCTCCATGCAATGCTGGTTTGGTTCCCGAGTGCCCTTAAGGCCATTGTATGGGAGGAAAATTTTAACTGGGTTGAAGTTAGTGCATTGAATTGGGGTAAATAAATTGTTAATGGTTACGAAATTTGATTTGAGAAAATGAGTCTGATCACTATTCAGAAGGGGAACAATGTTGCATTAGAATTAGGTAAAGCCACAATTCGCCATGAGAGGCATGGGCTGTGTGTGTGTATCTAAGCACAATGATGGTCTGGGCCAAGGGGGAGACAGGATGTAAATTCTAATGGGTAATACACACAATATAGGAGAAGGTTGGGAAATATGAAGCATTTAATTATATAGAGGGCTGATTTTGCCACACAGCCATTAGTGGATTTGCGATAATAAGGCATATACGAGATTTTGAACAAACTCACGCTAAACGATCTGTTACTCCAGTATGAGATCTATGCTCATGAAAACGCTATACATTGGATTCAAGGAGGTTGTAGAAAATTAATGAGAAGAATGAAGGATCAGTGGACATCCTAGTGGATGAAAAATGGGTTTAAGAATTCTGATCCTAGATTATTAATTCACTAATTTGGCCGAGGAGATCGGAAAATTGATCTAGATAGATAGATAGACAGATAGATAGATAGATACTTTATTGATCCCCAAGGGGAAATTCAAGGGTGTTTACTTAGAGATGCACTGTTGGGTCCACTGGGGGCCAGACCTTGTTAGAGTTAGTAAAATAATTTTCTCACCCTTTTTAGTCCTTTTGATTAGGTTTCATCTAGCCTTGTCTTCCTTAAAGCTGTCGTGGTGGGTATGTCTCGCCGAGGCCAGCGGCTATGCAGATGATAGTGCTCCGTCGGAATTTATTGCTAATCTAGAGGTTTTTTTGATAGGAAATCTGTAGGGTTCAGTACTAAGTTGCAGAGTGGGTTAAATCATTACAATTAAAAATTCCTGAGAACAGACACTACTCAGTGTCTAAGTGGGGAATGTGGGGGGAATTTTGAATTGTCTTTATGAAGTGTGGAGTGTGCTACTAATTAATGATGTGATTAATGTTGTTTCATGTTATTGACCAAGTATATGCAAGTGAAAACAAACCTTTATTGGTGAAACAGTTCAATGAACAAAGGGAAATGACAGGTGATAGAAATATGGTGTAACAAATGAATTTTGTGTGATCACTGATGCATGTGTGTGCCTGCTGTAGAATTCTTCTGCCTGCCGAGGTCAGCTGGCTATCGCAAATCATTGGTGGGGGCAATAAAATATCTCCAGTTCGTCCTGGGGCCTTTCTAGGCCAGAAAGTGCCCCACAGATGAAGGGGGGAGAAAGGCGCCTTTTGGCGCATATTTGGTCTAAGCGATAAGCGAGGCGACAGCTGCTGGTGTATCGACAGGCAAATTTATTGTTTTATGATCTGCTGAGCATCACCAGTCCTTTCACAGGGTGGTTATTTACCCAAACCTTATCTATGTATAAATAAGCTTGTGTTACTGTTGTCCGGCAGACTTTGTCTCCGGGATCTCGTTAAGTTTGGTTCCTTGACTAAAAAGCCTTTCATCCACTGAATCTCTCCGGACTCTTCATTTCTTAAACATTTAGTAAATTTCTCTTACGACAAGATCAACCATGTCTAAAGAATGCCTCAATCATACAGCAGTCTGTTATGTGCATAAATACAAGATGGATAAAATAAACCTGAAGAAAAAATTTGTAAGCAGTTTGTGTCTGTCAATGTAAGAAGGCGACGTCTTTGCCTCATACCGATAAGCTTGTAGTTGTAGAGAGTGAAGTGCCAGCCACCCATGATTTTCACAAATGAGTGATGGTTATTATATGTGTTTACCCATGTGTTATTTTGTGTGTTGGCATATTGCTGAGTTTGAAATATTGACAAATCAGTAGTATTTAGAGTTCTATGTATTGAATCATTCTGCAGTCTGTAAAAAAATGAGATGTAAAAATCAAATAAAAAATCTCAGTATGAGTGCTATGCATGTAACCCTTTTGTATGCATGGATTATTAAATAGCAGAGATGGATTTTGTTCAACTACGAATCAAGACTTCAAATCCAGTTTTGTAACACATTATAACCATTGTCTTACACTACCTGACCGTCCACCCATCTGTTAACCCGTACAATTTCCACTCGGTCTTTCTCCTCCTCTCTCTTTGCTATCCACTTATTTCTCTCTCTTCACCTAGCCAACATCTGTACATGGTTGCACATGCAATATAACTCACATTCTCTGAAATCTGATGGAGACTGTTCTAACTCATCTTCTCTCTGATTTTCCATGCCATTACCACCCTGCCATGAGTCATCACTGCCTTCTACTACCTGCGTCTGCACCTCCTGGGTTCTCCTGGGACCTTCTTCCAACGTGAACCGGCGCCCTCCTGAATGGTCCTCAACCCACTCCGCTGTCCATGCCACTGCCTCCCTGCTGAGGGTCACCCCTGCCTTCCACTGCCTGAATCCTGCATCTCTGGTTTCCTGGTCGGTCTGCCTTCAGCTTCACAGATGACCCTGACATGATCGATACAGCCTCCAACTGGCCCCTGGCTTGACTGCACCTAATGACATGGGACTATATCCTGGGATTCTAATGGGACTACTATATTACTTTATTTATCAAAATGTTCTTGTAATGTGTATCTAATGGAATAATAGTGGACTACTCACCATCTGAGAGACTGAAAACCTGCCCTAGGCAGTTGAGTTAGCCCCTTGAGCCGTTGGAACTGCCCAAGGTTTCTTCCTTTACCATAACAAGTAAAAACAAAAAACGCTGCTAGGGAGTTTTTCCTTGCCCCTGTTGCTCATTGGGCCTCTTGTGTTAAGTGCTTTGTGACATGCTTTTTTGTAAAAATGCGCTACATAAATAAAATTGAATTGAAAATTGAATTGAAGTCTATTGGGGGTCATCAGGGGAGGTATGCAAATATAGTTTTATCTGGTCCAAAATTCCTAGCATTGTATCTGACTATATTGAAAAAAAAAAAAAAAGTATGCCAAATTTATGTCCCCATCACTTTCCAAACCAAACCTACGCCCCTGTGAAACACCATATCTTTTATTAAAACAAGGTGTAAATGGCATGTCTACTGTTATTTTTTATGTAACATGTTGTATCAGAGAAAGCCTGTCGAAGGCTGTAGAGGTTGTGCATGCTTGAGCACAGTTTAACTTTCAGTCTACAGTGTTCTGGGTCTAGGCTACTAGCATCATGAAGATCTGCCATCGTTCAGAAAGCATAGTGATACAGAGAGATTAGACATGTTTGGTAAGCATATCTGTCTGTGCCTCACGGTGGATGCAATAGGGCATTGTCACCTGTGACCTCATTTCTTTTTCTGCTGTTGATATATTTCAACTCAATATTTGTCAGAAAAAAAATATTCCTGCCAATTCTACTTATGCATTTGAAGCCGTTTTTAAATGAAATATAAATCTGTTTTAAAAATTAAACATAACTTTTTTCCCCCATAGGACCATTACATTTATATTTAGCATGTTTTGAAGGGATGAATTGATGGAATGTAAAAAAGTTGAATTACAAAACCTATATCCACAAGTCAGACTAAATAGCCATATATTATGATATTGTATGAGTTCCGACCTCATACAATTACTTTAGAGAATTTCAGACAAAACCGTATAGAAAAAAATTATTACACTAGAGAAAATGAACAACAGAAAAAGGGAGACAATTTTGCAGAATATTGTTATGTCTAAATTTCTGTTTTACTCACCAGGTCTCTCTACTTTAATTACCTCAGCTCCAAGGTCACCTAGTATCATGGTGGCAAATGGTCCAGCTAAAACTCTGCAAATAAAACACGAAGATAAGTAATAAAAAAAAACACATTTGTGCTTGTTGTATCTACATAGTACAAATAAAACGTCATATTTGAATAGCCTTTTTTCAAAACACTACAAAAGTCATTTAAATTCATTTCATATTTTCTTTATTTCATTTAAGTTGATAAGAGATTCAGAGAATCACAGATGCATTAATGTTATCCCAGATAGCAAAGATCTGTCTAGCCAACATTGACTGTAGATCAGCAAAATTTAAATTTAGAATTTCAAAATATCTTACAGTGTCCTAACTGCAAGTGCCTGTGCGACAATCATGTTGCGCAGAACGTTTTATGCACCCATTTAACATGTTAGATTCTTAGATGTGTGACTTTACATGTGATGTATACCAACTACACGTCAACACGACAAACTAGAACTAGCAACTATGTTCTGTCGCATTGCTTCTAGTTGCATTCAGTTAAGACAGTCCATTAGGAAATTCAGTGCACCGATCTAATCCCCACACATTCGGGCACGTAGCTTGCCGTTAGCGTTAAAGAAATCAGGGGTGCAATAGTGTACAATTTTTTCTCTATGGTCTTCTTTTTGTTTGCCCACAATCAGGCTGCTGCCGGGGAGCTGATACAGTGCTTTAAAGATAAGATTCTGGGGCCGGTTGCACAAAGCACCTTAAGTTAAGGTTTTCCCTTAAAATCTGACTTAAGGTAACCTTAAAGTTAAGTCGGTTGCACAAAACATCCTCTTTAAGGTTTTCTTAAGATTTATCCTTAACTTGGTGTTATACTTAAGAAGTATACTTAAGAAATCCCTTAACCGTTGCACAAAAGACCTTAGACAGTTAGATAAGGAGAAAAATCTAAGGTACCTCTACAGCTCACTTAACGCTACCTTAACTATCTCTTCGCTGAAAAGATGGCAGAGTTCATTGCAGTAATTCATAATCAGCGTATCCCTAGACGGTTGTACCGCGACCGGGAGAATCCATTGGACGTCCTTACAGACCACCGATGATGGATTACCGATTTGACCGGCAGGCAATTGATAATTTGTCCGTCTAATGTTGGACCATGCTACGTCCCGAAACTGCGCTCTGCCTGGAGTATGCTACTTCAACTAGATTGCCTTGCGGTGTTTCGCGTTTGGGGCCGGTTGCACAAAGCACTGTAAAGATACGGGGTGATGTTAAAACAGCACTTAGATTTTCACAATTTATCTATCAATAACAGCTTTTAAAACTGATTTATTTACCGGTCTAACTTCAGATCAGTATTGCATATTGACACGATTTCCCTGGGTCTGGCTAGTATTACAAGCTGTATGGGATGACAAATTTTCATGTTTGAATTGTGAATGGTTTACGAGAAAATCTCAATGGTTCATTCGTCCCCCGGTTCAATATTGTCCCGGCTCTCACCTAATTTACCTCCTCCATTTTTGACAGTTTAGTTGACTAGTTCTAACGGCACATGTGGTAGGTCACCGTGGAAACTATAGAATTTTCGTGCGAGAAAACCCCTTTGAATGCAGTAAATCACTTAACGGATTTCCTTACCTAAGGATACCATTTAAGAAATTTTGTGCAACACCCTTAAATGAATTCCTTACCT
>JAGFZM010000983.1:86379-101647 GCA_017657215.1 Limnothrissa miodon
GGAAAAAGGGCTCCAGTCCCGAAACGATGCCTCAGTGTTCTCAGGGTAGCACCGGCTCCACCTGTTATCCTTAATTGGACGGACCCGGCGTAGGCGGGTTTAGAACGTTGACTTAACCGTCCAAGATGGCAGCGCCCATAACCCCCGATTTTGGCTTCATTTTCACTGTTAAGGAATTCTATGGGTGACGTCAAAGATGCTTTGTCCAGTTTTTATATACAGTCTATGCGTTTGACAGATCAAAATGACCCATTTTTAACCGGTTACAGATCATTTGAACCGATTACGTTTTTTTTACGTTAACCATTTACTGTACATCCCAGAATTTTTTTTAATGACATCCACTTGCTGAGCCTTGAATGAAGGACTGCACTTCTCCATCAGCCATTGAAAGGTAGAGTGGGTGATTGTTATCTTGCCTGAAACTTATGTTTGTTGAATCTAGGGCTGGGCGATATATCATTATTGGCGATATATCAGTATAATTTCAAACCAAGATATACATTTTGACATATCGTATATATATCGGTTAGGGCTTGTTTTTCAATCCAGAGACGAGTCTTTGCCTCTCCTCTGCTCTTTTCCTGCTCTGTGTGCGCACTCTAGCCAGACTCCTTGCTTTTGGTTAACTCCTCCCTCCCCCTCTTTGTGCAGAACAAGTAAATACAATGGCGGTATCCATGGAAAACATTTGTGATACAGATGGTGCGGAGAAAAGCTTACGGACAAATAGCGAAACAATGGCTCGATCATTTGGAAATGGAGGCCACCAGCAAGCATGTGAAGAGTGTTACAAACTCCGAGGACAGACCGCCACAAAACCAGTGCAATCTGTGCATAAACAAACAGCAGTGTTCCCTATGACAGAAAAAGTCAGCGGTGGTGGAGCATAACACAATCAATTGCCAAATTGTGGTAAATGGCATCAATTGCCATAGTGGAACAACGCGGATTTGTGCTGTTGAAAACACTCGACCCACGATACATTTCCCCCAGTCATCATTACTTTACAAGGCAAAAACTGACGCGACTATGATGAGAGAGCGCGACTGGCATTTGAACTGCATTGTGACTGAGTAACATTAGCAGAAACCGTGAGTCTTACATTTTGTGTCACAGTGCGACTGCACTCTAACCTGAGACTAACACATTCGTTTTCCTAGCACAGAAAATATAAATGTAAACATGGCCCACATTTTTTGTTATTGTTGTTTGCAACTGTTGCGCAGTTAAGTTTAGAACATGTCATTTTGAAAAAGCTATATATATAATTTTCTTTATTTATTTTTATAGACACTTCATTTATTTATTTTTATTGTAAAGTGACCAACCTGGTTAAAATGACAGAAAAAAGAACATTTGCCCTCCTTTGTTTACAGTTTTGCTAATGTTAAGAAATGAATTAAAAACAAAAAACTTTGTGACATTTAATATAATATATTTTGCTTTTTTTTTGCTGAGTATTTTTTGTTGTAAAGACAGAGATATATCGTATATTGGGATTTGAGAAAAATATATTGAGATATATATTTTAGTCCATATCGCCCAGCCCTACTTGAATCCATTTGAAATTCACTGCAAAAAGAAATAAACCTAACCTTACCATAATAAACAAAGGTCAAAGGGAGAAAATGAGGAGGAGGTTAAGAAACCGCAGTGCTTGAAGTGGAAAAAAATAAGTGCAGGAACTGTATTTTTTTTTTCACTGCACAAATGTCAAATGTCAGAAAATTAAAGTCTTTAGAATCATAATCATTCTTCCAAGTAAAAACCTATAGGCATAGGCTACTTTTTCCTCTTTCACAAATGGAATACTGAAAAACCATTAAAACAACATGAACCAGACCAGTGTGATACTTGTAGGCCTAACATTAGACTATAGGGCTAAAGGCTCTACAACCTTAAAGAAACCTTTGGCCTAAAGGCCCAGATGAAGAAAATTGTGAAATAGGCTGGAGCCTACTTGTTACTGTACATTGACTAAATTAACAATATAAACAACTGGTCAAGAACATAGATTCAAGGTCAAAAGTCAGAACAAGAGTGTGACTAAGTGTTCTGTTGTGTTTATGTGTGTGTGTGTGTGTGTGTGTGTGTGTGTGTGTGTGTGTGTGTGTGTGTGTTTGGTTGGGGCCTAGAGCCCTATGAAATCCGTTTTATTTTTTCCTAAATTCCACTTTTTCCATTTTTATTTTTCTTCGCATAAGCAGACAAGATAACTGGCAATTTTACTGTAGGTTGTAGAGGAGCACTTTACCACCAACTTCACGCTATAAAAATACCTTTATTTTGCATGCTAATCACCCACGGACCAATGAGTTAACTGTGTTCTGTTTCTGATGTGAGTCTTTGACTGTACTTACTTCTGTAAGTTTTGCAAGCACAAGATAGACTGGACCCGCAAGAACATGTGCTCATACACCGATACCTGCGAGTTATACGATATTCCGCGTTTTACAGCATTGCGGAAATCATAGGGCCCTTGAGTTTTTCTGTGTAGAATGGCATCATGATATTCACAGTAGCCTATAAATTGCGACAGTTTTCATTGCTTCCCTGATGTGATTGGTTGGGACTCAGTGGATGGCTAAAGCACTGGGGAATGTAGTCTTTCATCAGTCTTGTAATATTGTCTATTCTCGGGCCAGCTGCGTCGGATCATTTTGCCCTATTAACCCACAGAGAAGCTGAGCTTCTCTAGAAAATACATTGTTGTCGTTATAAGCTTACATTTGTCCAAACAGTGTTGAGATTTGCATGGATTGCAGTCTATAGTGTAGTCCGGATGTCGACTGCACTGCGTTTAAATGATTCAATAGGATCGCAATGACTAAACCAATGTAAGGGTAGAGATGTGAAATTACACTTCTCAACAGTGTAACCAAACATTTATCTAACAATATTAATGTTCTAATATATGTTGGAGTTCCCTTTTAATAGTATAAGCCCATGATTTTAAAGACAACCTATAGTTATTCACAATTAAACAAAGGCACCAATTCAAGATATCCTTACCTTGTGAGATCAATGACTTTGATCCCCTTCAAGGGCTTCACATTCAGCTCATCTAGGAAAGCATAAGGTCAGTATTAAAGCAATTTCAATAGTGAGCCAATTCATCATTATCAACAGAAATAAAGGACAAAATGTAATTTTTATTATCACGTGTGTGGTTACTAGGTATAAGAAATGCAGTGAAGTTATGTGAACCTACATTGGGCGTAAATTAGATAATGGGGAGTTTAGAGAAGAAAAAGACACTGAATGTAAGTAAAAAGACACTAAATGACACTGAATGTAAGTAAGTGCACTGAATGTTTATGTACATTTATAGAAAATGCCTAAAAGCCCAACATGTATAAAAGCCCAGTATGTATAGAAACATTAACATTTATTTCTTTTTAAAACAAATAATGTGAAAGCTGTTCATGCTGCCTGAATAAATAAATTACAAAAGTGCTGGTGATGCTAATTTATAGGGCTGGGCGATATGGCCTGAAAAAAATCCCTGATTATTTCACCAAAAATATGATTATCAATTTCCGCAAGAGCCCCCAAATTCAGGTGTACATGAAAAAAGCATGTTTATTTTTATTTCCCCTTGTCAAACTGCAATCCCAGATGGAAATTTTGCTTCTCATATTCTGTATCTTGTATTGCTCAGGAGACAATATGGTGATTCTCTTTTAAGGCTCATTTCAGTATTCATTTTGTCACAGTTGTTTCTCCTAATTTGGCCATAGGAGAAATACAACAAGCCAAAGATGAGACCTCATAATGAGACAAATACGAGTCATATAAGAGATCTCCGTTTTAAAAGCAGGAGAAATAGGGGAGGTCTCTATTATGTTTGATGGTAACCTCATTTACAACTTGTTTCTCAATAGGAGAAATAATATGCCAAATGATGAGACTTTACAATGAGAAACTATTGAGACAGAGGAGATACATTTGAAATATCAATTTGAGAATTAAAAAAATAAGCAACTCTGTAGTATTTAAACTTTTTATTTCATGAATCTCCTAACATAAACAAATAAAAAAGTAAAAACATATTCAATACGCATAGAATATCACAGACATTTACTAGCCACATTTATCATTCCAATATCTCCCCATTCTCCACCTAGGCCTACCTGAACTCCTACACCCAGCCACCTCACCCTGCCATCACCTGACCCCACCAGTGATTTCCTATGGAGGTATATTTGTTTAAAAAAGATTTGCAAATATTGAAATGATATTCACAAATATATGCATACATTTACAAATATAAAAAAGAAACTTACAAATAAATTATCTTATTCATATAAATAGATTTGGATTTGTAAATATATTTTCAACATTTGAAAATAAATATGCTTGATTTGCATGTGGATTCTGCATTTGTGAATGGCTTCTCAGCATTTGTGGATTGCTTTTCAATATCATTTCAATATTTGCAAATCTTTTTGAAACAAATATACCTCCATAATTTCCTACCTCCATCACCACCACCCCCTCCCAAACTGAACTTGTGTCACAGCACTGTCAATCTGTGCGCTGGTCAATCCGCATCCTCCAGCATTCTGGTAGTGGAACAAGCCAAGGGGACGAGAGGATAGAAGGGAAGGGGGAAAAAAAGAACACTATTAGTGTGTGAGCCACTCAGAGATGCAAAGTAAAATGTTGGTTTGACTGTCAGCTTTCATCACTGTAGAAATTCCGATTAATCCGTCGTATCAGAGAAGAAAATAAAGTACCCTCACCCCTACCCTTCCCACACACACATCCCTCCTCCACTCTAAAAGACTCACTCCTATTACAATAGGCTGTAAATTAATGGTTTAACGACAGTGAAAACTTATTGAGGGAAATAATACAATTTTGCTCTGCAGTTGGTTCAGAAATGTGATAATCTTCTGCTTCTTTTTGGTTTAACTGGGCTGTAAACCAGTGATGAAAACATTATATGACTGTCTGACACAACATCTTTTTGAAATTCTGTTAATTTAAAATCTGATAAAGTAGCAGGTGCTAGACACTTAGCACAACTGAGGGATTAGCCTATCGTATTAATGGCCAATTTGAGAGAGACATTTCATGCAAATCAGTTTAAAAATAAACGTTACAAAATTCACTTACTCAAACCTACAGTTCTAGTCTCATCTATTGTCACTGAGTCGTTAGTTTTCTCCAAGTAAAGCCTGACATTTTTAGCCGTTTTGGTTATGGTGACGCTTCATTAAGTGGACAACAGGTGCTGCTGCTTTGTCAAGTAGTTTAATGTCACAGAGGATTTCACGTCAAGTCTTAAAATATGCATTAGCAAATCACAAAATGTTTATTGACCTACATTCTCTGTGTTTCCATTGCTGTACGAAAAGTGTAGCCTACAATCTCTTAACACAGTCGTTCAAGTTTCACTGGGCAGTGGTGAAACTAACAAGTTACGTTACTCACGCACGCAAACTTGATACATCTGACCATTTGGAGTCCGTTCTGAGCATTACCAAAACGTTGTTGAGATCTCATTTACAGAACAGACAGAGCCTGCTCTGAGAAGTACTAAATTGATCTAATATGAGACTTGTGTGAGTTTGAAGAGACATCTCTCTGGTGGACCTGCCTTGGTAAAAAGTGAGCTGTATAAATGGGACAACACTGAGCATTATTTAAAACGTTGTTTGTGGAGTTAAGGGAGTCAACACTGAGAAAACATAACACTTTTGCTCCTGAGACAATCCTGAGAAGTGGGAGAAAAAGGCAATAATCTTATTTTTGTATCATTATGATCTCACTATTGTCAATACAATGCAATACAGCGGCCTTTAGAGGGAGCTTGTGAGAAAAAAACAGAACGTTGCTTAGCCCTTCTTTAACTTTTCTTTCCTTTGGGATGAAGAACAACTAGCCAAGAAGGCAATGCCAATGTAAACAGTGATATTTCAAGTTCACATGTTTCAAGTAAACACAAGTTCTGATAAAGTGCCAACAAAACATTCAACAGTACTTAAAGGGATAGTTCGGTTTTTAACACATTGAGCCCCTTTCACAGGTTGTCTAAAATGAAATAAAGTGGTTGACACCAAAATCTTGATGATTGCTCCTGTCTCGGCTATTTGGGAAATATAGAATCGCCTCTGCCTGCCTTTAAAATGGCTAGCAATGGGCATGTGTTGTTTCTATCCTTAGGCACACCCGCCCATATATGGGACGCTTTTTTGTTTTTTTGATGGTTATGCTTGTGTCATTCAATGCCAGAAGGAGTAACTTCAAATCAAGCAAACTGACATGAAAGCCCAGGGTCTTGGCTTTTATTTGAAACCAATTTTATGTTTCTAGGTAAAGGGGTTTTCAAGTTATAAACTTTTCAATGTCAGTAGGCCCTCTTGTTTACAAAAAGTCTCTATGGGAATTTACATAGGGGTCCCGATCAAAATGCATAAACATATTATTCAAAAATGTATATTAAAAAAATCATATTTTTGGTCTTTTGACTTCAAATTTTTTGTGTAACAGGTTGAGAGATGGAGTTAGGACTTAGATTTTTTTATTTGGGGGTATCATATGGATGGTACCTTCATATCTTAGTTAGTTCATAGACATTTGAAATGAGCGGGGGAAAAAAAACTTAGTTCCAACCTCTATAACTCTGTGTCCATATGTCACAGACACATACATATTCCTCTAAAAAAAACTTGAGGGTGTCACCTTTCCAATGGTATGAGGCACATCCCTGAGTCTAAAACTATGTAGGAACTGTCAAGCTATCAATTTGGGTATGCTGTTGTTTTGAAAAAAAGGAAAAATAGGGGTGTGCCTTAAGAGGTTAAAACACTGGTTTTAAAAAAAGTGCTACTCATGGAGTGATTAGTGGCGCTTGCTGATGTTCCAACCCACGTATCGTAGCAAAATACCGTTTCTGTCATGTTTTATTTGCCATTTTGTAAGTCCCATAGGGATCTATTTGTTCCTTCATATAAACAAAGTGCCAAATAAAACATGACGGAAGCTTTATTTTGCTACAATACATGTTTTGGAACATCATTGAGAACCACTAACCACTTGGTGAGTAGCACTTTTTTTAAAACCAGTGTTTTAGAGATAGAAACAACACATGCCCATTGCTAGCCATTTTGAAGGCAGGCAGAGGCGATTCTACATTTCCCAAATAGCCGAGACAGAAGCAATCGTCAAAATTTCGGTGTCAACCACTTTATTGCATTTTAGACAACCTGTGAAAGGGGCTTAATGTGTTAAAAACCGAACTATCCCTTTAATGATCGGTGCATGACAGCAAAAGGTGCTTTTTTGTTAAAGATGGCCCTTTTGTAATTTATATCGTACAACAATTTTTTTTCGATTTAAAAACAAATACTTTTTTATTGGCTGAATAACTGGCGCAAATTTGGAGCACAAGAATGCCGTTAGAGATGGAAGTGGTAAGAGAGAAGGTGAAAACTTACGGGAGCCTATTTCCGACTCAAGTTTCTGTTTTACCATCATGAGTAGACCTATTTTTGAATATTTTTATTTGTAGGCTAAGGATAGGCAATGCACAATTGTAGCCTTGGAGTTTGGCTACGTTTTGGTCCGTTAATAAAGAGTTTCTTAACATATTCTATGCCTGCATTTTGTGAGAGAGCTTCAATTACCGTATTTCCTGAAATTATGGCCAGGACGTTTATTTACTTAGGTCACCCAAAGCCCAGCCCTTAATTTTAGGTAGTCTTTAATAACAGGCAAGCCTTTATTTCTTATTGACCCGGTAGGAAGAGTCTGCTATTGTACCGCGCTCTTTAATTACGGTAGGCTACGATTTTATTGCATTATTAGCACATTACACTATGCTTATTGAATTGCTTGGTACCTGACATTCGTATCATATCCATGATATCCAGCCTTGAAGTTAGAAGCAACCAAACAAGTCCACGTCTTTCCTATTTAGATGTGGTTACTCAAATAGTTATCTATGTCTACAATGGGTATGGTGATGAAGTAAAACATAGAGGCACATTGAAAGACACATTGGTTTTTTTTCTATGAATTTGCCAAATGTCTTCATTTTTTGGCCAAGCCTGTAGGCTTAGGCCTGGCTTTAAAATGCACGTATCTACCACTCCCCCGGCCATTAAACCAAGCCTGGTTATTAATTAAGTCCTGGGCCATAATTTAAGAAAACACGGTAGGCACACACAAATTAATACGAATGGGAAATCCTTATTCACCTTGTATGTTGAGCATTAGGAAAATTTACTTTTCAATGAATACTGACACGGGAAGAAATGCCCAGTTTCTCCCAACACGTTCAACTGAGCAATCCCACAGACTACAACCATCAGTTTTTTTTACTTCTTCCACCTTGTCTGGGTCAATGTAGGTTGTGCAGAAACTTTTTTTTGGTTGCTCCGTCGTGATGGCAATTCAAACACAACTGTGTTTTCTCCCATAATCTCTGTCGAGTAGGCTATACTCCGCCCAGAGCTTGCCCCACCTATCACTTGCCTCAAAGCTAATCAACTGTAGTACTGACTTGGACTACAGATCGCTACCCGATTGGGCAAACTTGTTTAGAGCTATTATAGCCGATAGAGGGCCGCAGAGCAGATGCAGAAATTAATGTTCATCCTGTTATGAGTTGATGGACCACCAAAACGATTTTGAAAACATTATTTAACATTATATGCGCATTATTTAAAAACTCTTTAGTGCTGCTTTAACTACATCACAAAGCTCTCTCTGTAGATTTGTGCACTGTGAAAAAAAGCGATTTTGCAATATTCTTATTTTACCAAAACTGTACGGAATTCAAATGTATTTACGTCTAACCAAGATATCCTAATATTTATTTTTTTCTTACATTTGTGCAGTTCTTTGCCAGAGACGGACGCCATCTTTCTTTTTGTTCAGTCAGTTCGCAAAGTTCGCAAAGGCGCAAATGAAAATTTAGGGATATATGGCTAACTGTCATGATCTGATCCAGTTCTTGTTTTGTCAGTGTTTTGTTTTCCTGTTCAGTCCATTCCGGTCCCTGTCCTGTCCATCTACCTGCGTCTGGGTCTTCAGCCATGTCTGCCAAATGCTGCAACTGTGACAGCTATCCACCTGTAAGAAGCTGATAGATTATAGTTTTCCCGTTTTCACGATTTAGTTCGTGAGAAATGTAAGCACAGTTTTCCCACGCTGAACTCCTTAAATTTTAATGCTACCCCCTCTTTTTCATCTCTTTTGTGATTTTCCAGGGGCAAGGTAACGTTAGGTGGTGTCTTATTGGTATACACTACCTTTGTTTTCTTAATTGCAAAAAGCTAAAGCTAGAAAAAATTATAACATTCTAAGTAAATGTTGAATGGTATAGATAAAGTTGTTGGTTGCAGGCATTAGCAATGTTGCAGGATGTTTTCAGGACGTTGTCAGTGCTGCAGGTTAGCATGGCTGCGCTAACAGATCTTTCCCTTTCAGATGAGCTTGTTAAGGTATTTCACCAAAACGAAGTCAAGAGATGATGAAGCCGAGCAGGTAGGCTATTTATTTGTGTAAATTGAGGGTAATTTCAGCAATTACACTGTTGCAGAAAGTAGCCCAAAAGTAGACCATTTTCACCAGACCATAATTCTCAAATTTAAAAATGAACATGTTACAGTATCATTCATCAGGCAGTAATATATTTAGTTCAGTACACGTCCACCAAAATTCTGAACGTGTTAATGAATTGTCATTCAATGAATGCTACCTTCAGGTGCAACACTGCTGTCTGCAATAACGCTCTAGGTTAGCATTTCTCATTCCGGCACTTGATCTTGCCAGGCACACAAGAAAGCAGTAGCAGCGATTGACATGTTCTACAGGACTGTTAATGGTGAATAATGCACAACCCCTCCTTATACTTGTAACTTCATACTTGACCAATAACAATAATAACTGTAACTTGATACTTGACCTTTGTACTTTACCTTACCTAACCTTATATGGCTTAATCTTGAACTGATGCTGTAATTTTTATATTATTAGGATATTTTTATTTTTATCTTATTGTCCATATACTTATACTAGAACTGTTAAATTGATATGCTTATATTTTTTATTGCCCATATTTACACATGCACATATTTATTGCTGGTCACTAGGCTTTTAACCTTGCACTGTAGCACTACTGGACTCATTTGCACTACTACCTTGACACACACCTCATTCTGGACCACAGTACATTCATGCATCTCTACCCTTAGTGTTGATCTAGTCATGTTCAATAAAGTATCTATCTATAAACACCACGAGTTTTTGAACACAGACCTTTTTTCATAGCAAACTCCTGGGTCTTAATGCAACTGTAGTCTTGCGGTTTTAATGTAATTTTGGCAAATATTTATGATATTTTCCATTGAAATTAAATAGGCGTGATACTTGTTTTAATTGACAATTTCTGAAAGCAAGTAACACTGCTTTACAAGACATAAATATGCACTCAAAAAACACCTGTTATTTCACTTATATAATAGCCTTCTGTTTTGATTCCTTCCATTCTTCTAAATGTGAGATTGATCTATTTGTGGCTAATGTGAATAAAATGTGTTCTTGCACATACAGTATGGTGTGAGATTTATATGTTCAGGGGGTTGGGGTAAAGGTGGGCATACACTGTGATTTTTTTTTTTCAATTGCGGTAATACGCTACTGCTTATAATTTACTGTTAAATACACTATTGTTGTTTTACATTGAAACTACTCTGAGTTCAGCATCGACACAAATGACATTGGCTGGGTTGTGGCTTGGTAGTTTTGGGGGGGTGACTGAACCTGATAGGGGTGTATGGGCTATAAAGGTGGCCCAACCTGTATACCTGGACATTGGGATTGGCTGGCATTCAGACTTTCAGGAATGCTGCCCTGCTCGCCAATTGCCATCTCCTGAACATCATAAATCAAATTAATGATTTTCCTCCTCACCCTGAATTGTATAGTGGGATTCTTGATATTTCTTAATTCTGAGGCTACCTGTTGGCCAAACTGGTCGTCAGAATCAGCACCACATTTGGTTAATATATTCTGGACCTGCTGAAGCTGGGACAATTTGGCCATTTCTATGTTGTTCTGGGTTTGGGTTTCTGCACTCGATGTATTTTTACACACTGACCACTTGTCACTATAACTGGTGGACTGGGGTCTTCGACATCTGCTTCTGTGATCTGGTCCTCCTCTCCCTTATCCATAATAATCATGCTCTCCGACTCCAACCCAGGCTGTAGGAGGCAGTACAGAAAGCAGACAGGGAAAGTGATTACACACAAGTTCAAGATCTTAACAGTGTTGTTTAGGTCAGACACCAATTTCTACTTAATTTCTAACTTAATTTAGACAGCGCTGCCATGGCAAAAATGATCATGATTATACTTTAAATTTGCGGCATGTATTTGTCTTGTACTGCAAATTTTCAAGTTGTTCAGTATAGGCAACTGGACTTGATTTTGGAGTTTTAAGATCACATTTCATCCAAGTCCAGTTGCCTACAGAGAACAACTTTACAACCATGGTCTGGATGAATGAGAATCTACAGACACACTGGGAATTCTCTTTGGAGTTTGACATAATTTCCATTATTCCCCCATCTATATTCCCTTCATATGGTTTGAGTATGAAAATAAAAAAGCGTACTTACTCTCAGAGTGGACTCTGTGTGTCTGTGAGTGACATGGACCCTCAAGAAGTCCAAATGCTGCACTATCCACTGCTGTTTGGTTGTAATTGGTTTTTGCCCACTGCCACTGGCCTTGGGTTAAATCCATTTGCCATACTGCGTCCGCACTCTTTTTCACCTCGTTCACTGCAAAACTAACATTAACATATACTGAATGATGTCTGTTTACTACATGTTAGAGCCACCCGACACAAAACTATGTGGGACCCATGTGGGACCTATTTTAAAACCTCTTTGCGGGCTTTGCGCACTATGCGGGAGCGGGCGGTAGGATGATAAACTGCAGTCCCGCAAACAAAAGTGTGTAAAATAAAATATAGGCTACAAATGATTAATGTCTAGCATACATAATTTGTGCTGGATATTTTATTTAACGTTACTAAAATCATTCAAACTTGTGAATGTAGCCTACCCAGATAGCAAACGGGCGAGTGCGGGAGTGAAAATTACAATTCTTTGCAGGTGGCAGGAGACCTCTACTACATGTACTGTTAACGTTATTATTTTCTAATCATCTAAGCGTTTTTAGATGGCACCATACATTAAAATGAAATTCAGACACACACGAACGCACAGACTTCGTAATTTAGGCAAATTTTTGCTTGATAGTGTTATTGTTATCCACATTGCTTGTCCAGACAAAAACTTACCAGGCAGCTGCAATTGTGTGGCAATCTCCTTCCAACTTTTATCTCTGTTGTTCCGGTCATGGTAGGACTGTGAAGACACATCGAACAAGCACGGCTGTGCCTGCCACAGCTCAACAAGCCGACCCTCCATTTCTGACGTACAGATAACACGCTGTGCTGCCATGCCGGTCTGTTTTCTTTTTCTCTTCTGGATCTTTGTTCGCACATGCGTAGTGGGGCAGGTTGAGGTGAATTGGATCGTGCAGCTGCATCAACTATGCGAATACCCTCACGAGAGGGGACAGAATTTCAAACAGGTTTGATTTTCATCCGATCGATTGGGAGGTGGTCTTGAGGTGTTAATCACTTCTCGTTACCCCATGTACACCACACCAATGCGAGACGCACGATTGAGACAAAATTCGGCCCGATCTCAAAAATAGTTGCAAGACTGAAAAACCATTGCAAAATGGGCCAAAAATCGCACAGTGTATGCCCGACTTAAGGGGTCACCCTGTGGTTGGGAGGGTTGGTTGGTTGGTTGATTTAGTCTCCTTCACTGTCTTGTAAATTGCCTAGCTTTGCAGGTTATGCTTGTTACAGGTATTTTAAGACTAGTTTTATTCATTTCCATTTTAAGGTGGTTTTTTTGTACATTTTCTGTACTGGTAGTGAGTAGAGGGTCCCTAAAGCAGAATCCAGTCCAGAATGAATTTTAACGAGCCAGTACCTTTCCGGAAATTTTGCAGCTTTAGCTGCCATCTTTAGGGGAAAGATTTCCGAGTTTCCGAGTCGATTTCCGAGTTTCCGAGTCGATTTCCGAGAGTGGACTCACTACCACGTAAGTGTAATGTTGTTTGGAACTGTAGAAGAGGTATAAAAATAGCGTTTTGTAGCGGCGGAAATGATATGCCCTGGTCACTTCCAGGCTAACGAGTTTTGGCTCAAAACAGTATAATATCACTTTCTCAAAACACATCCGAATGACATGATTTTGATGTCAACTCAACGTATGTACTCCCAATCATCCGTAAATTTATCTAAGGTGTATTTTACTCTGGATAATTCCTTTAAACCGGCACTAAGCAACATTCTGTTTTTCTCTCTCACGAGCTCCCTCTAAAGCCTGCTGTATTGCATTGTATTGCACTGCATTCTATTGGAGGCGGTCCGCGCTGCTGTACATTGCAAGTGCTGTATCTATCGCTATAGAGTTGGCCAGTGAACCCGGAACTTCCAACCAGGAAGTGGTTCCAAGGCTCCCGTTTTGCCATTGACTTTTCCATAAAATCGCGTTTTAAAAGCGTTTAAAGTCCCGACTCATTCTATCCAGCTACAGGGTAGGTGATGACCGTGTAACCTTCCGTTCAGAGTGAAAAAACTAAAGAAAAGGCTAAAAAAAGGCAAAGGTACAAGACTGTGTACATATTTTTACCCCCGACTTTAGAAACTACATATCCCAGAAGCCAGTACTTACCCTATCCCAAAGACGATTGCGCCCAACGTTCTTTTTGAATCTCCTGGAGTTGGCGACAGCCACGCGATGTTGCTCTTGCAATCGAATAGCTAAATTTTGGTGTATTTCCTCAGTAGTTTGTGTAAATAGTGTTGTAATATTGTATATATCTTCAGATTTGCATCAATCAAGTTTTAGATCCGTTTTTTTAACCGAAAGCATGGTACAGTATTTAGTACCCGACTGCAACCACCGCTTTGGTGTCCACCATTGCAGTTTCCACCGGTTCCCTACAAATGCCTCTGTCAAGCTCCCCTGAATAAAGAATTGACAATGACGGGTACAATAAAGCATTTATCAGGATTTGTGGTAATTTCCATTTGTTATAGATTGCACCACAACAACTGAATTTACTGTTTTTAACCTGTTGAGGAGTACCATCACACATGTGTGATGAGCCATGGCTGGTCCCCAGGGAGTACGATCACACATGTGTGATTAGAACATTCTCCAAACATAGAGTTCCATTATGACATGACAATGACCTGAAGAGATTTCTTATATGTGGAATCATGAGACTATAGAACATTCTGGTAGAATTCTAGAACAATAGGGGAAAATAATTCACTCCCCAGGGCACGGCATTGTTAAAAGAATTCACTCCTCAACAGGTTAATTAGCCCAACTGCCATTTACTACGTTACATACCCTTCATATCACCAGATACAGAGAAAAACTAATGTAATCCAGCAAGGTAAGAAAATGAGCATATTAAATTTATAAATCTTAGGGAAATGGAAATGACATGGTAAGGATGCCTAGTTGAAATTAGGTTAGGCTTAAGGGTCATGTCAAACGAGCAGTAAAACGAGCAAAACCATGGTTGTGAGGTAGGCTACGGTGACATTCGTGAACTTGTTTGCTTTCCCGGGCTTCAACAAACACATCCATGGCAACGTACTTGTCCACGAATCAGATGTGTTGCTGGGATTGTGGGATTGCTCAGGATTATGGGTACTGAAGTACTTCTAAGGGAAATCGCAGAAAAAAGACGTTTTTACTGAAACAAAGTGGAGATCACATTACATTTTGGCGTCTAGTTGAGCACAACCAATCGTTTTGTTATGCCGTAGCTAGTTAGACGTCTTCCTTCCGTAATTCGGATAGCGTGGGTTGTAATCTAAATGTCAATGGGAAAAACTAATGGGAAAATCACTTCCGGAACCTCACCAGCAAACTCTATTGGCAACTGTGGCGCATTCTACACCGTTCGTTCGCCGTGTAATGACTAATTTTACAATGTAAAACCTGTCTTCCAAAAGCAGGCTGCTTTTTGGAGTTATTAAACATTTCTTTATTCTTCATACAATCTGTGTTCGGTATCATTTCCATCTAAACGGGATTTTATGAGATTAAAAAATGCAGTATACAAGAGTATAACTTTAGCATTAATGCAGTACATGTAACATTTTGAATGTGAAAATTACTCAAAATTTAAATTAATGA
>JAGFZM010000983.1:101657-113805 GCA_017657215.1 Limnothrissa miodon
TTATTATTATTATTATTATTATTATACATCCTGGTTTAATTACATCACTTTAAACTTCAAACATTTAGTATTTTTGTTTGATGAAAAGATGAATGTCCCACAATATTGGTAGATTATACTTGTCGTTATAGGCCTCTGCCTCAACAGTTTCTGATTGAAAAACATTAAGTCTATTGAGAAAGGGCTGTGTTTAGCACTAGGCAAAAAACAAAAAAACAAGGGTCATCCCTACATGGCATCCGTAATCATACCTTGAATCTATAGCACACTGCCACTAATAATGTTCCCGAAACTGTAGTAGTTTTACATAAACTATGGTCACAATTTCCACCCCGAGGAAATTAAGTTCCATATTGCACCAACATTATGTTTACAGTGTTTATTGCCATTAGTGTAACCATAAAACAGAGAGATAGAGCCTGAGTGTAGTCTGTATTCAGACCTTAGACATGAATTTAACAACTATATGCCCAGACATGACAAAAGGGAGATTTAAGAGGCGGCACTATAATCCACTGAAGTCACCCCCCATTTTAAGAAAAAAAAGAGAGGGATATTTGTATACTTTATACATATCATACATTTGACCTTTTTTTTCATAAATTTCTCTCTTATAATTCATCACGTCTGTTTTATTACTCTAAGGCTACTTTATTTAACTTTATTTTTTTGTCATTACTCTTTTTATGCTTGGCAATATTTTAAATTTCTTTAGTACGGACATACCAATAAATCACAACCGCCAATAAAGAAGGAGGAAGCTATTACAAGCCGGCACTAGATGAATTTACTCCTCAAGAATTTGCTGCTAAACATATGAAAAGGTAAGTAGAAATTTGTGTATTATAATTTATGATTCGTTGTCATGTGTAATCAAGTTAGTAGTTGAGTTTGTTTTGTGGACACCGCCTACTGCCCATTGCTTAAGTTGTAAAAATTATAGGCAATAAATCTGCTTGCCATTGTTGACATCCTTCAACCTCCGTCTCCAGGCTACGACGCTACACTAGTCTGGAACGCGCTCAAGAGCACAACATAATTTCATTGGTTAGCAGCGGCTTAAGACCAGCCTTAAAATTATTCTTTTTTGCTGTAACCCGACCGACTCACTCCCCGTAAATTAGGAGCCCTAATCAGGGGCGCCGCTAGGGATTTTGGGCCCCATGAAAAGAATCTTTACAGGGCCCCCCAACAAGGCGGCAACATTTTTTGAAGTTGTTGTGTAGTGAACTGTGCAAACAGAGTTAGAAATGGCATCAAAATGTTCAACATACATCTGGCATCTGTTTTAAGTAGCTTGCATCTTTAATGTGAAATATGTATACAGACAAAGGCTCAAATATGTAAAACACACACACGTTATCAAAATGAACCTAATGCTACATCCACGTGCAAACACTTTGTTTGAGCGGGAGTTACGTGCATAGACGCGCAACTATAGGCTACTTATGGTTTTCTTTTTATTATTTTTTTCTTTTCGTTTTATTTTATATATATATAGTTATCAGCACACAATGTGAAACTAATTCACTAACTCAGTACTCATCATGGATATCGCCCCTGAGCTTAATTGCACCTGTGTGAGGGGACCACGGGGCACTGAGAGTGACTTATGCGCTGATAAAAGGGTGGGTGATCTTAAGGCTCTCCTAAGAAGGCAGTTAAGAACACATCTGGGGAAAAAGCCGTATCTTGGCACTCCTTCTTAGTGATTCCTTCTTTGGAGCATTCTTAAGTCCTTAAAGCCTCTATGTGTAGGATTTATCTTCTATTTATCTTCGTCTTTTATTAAAAATATATTTTTTATTTTAAAAATACAATGTAAAACGATGGTAATTACCTCCATGAATAAATTGTAGTGTTCCCGTAAACTTGGTAATTTCCATTTATATATAGATGTGGCTGGGTACCAAATGAGAATATCCATTTTGCGCCGCCATTTTCAAAATGAGGACCATGGGAAATGAGGACCGTGGGAAGGGGAGGGCTAATACATTTTATTCAAACGTATGCAGTATACCACTTCGCCGATAGATGGGAGAAATTCTCATACGAAAAAAATTAAACTTACACATAGGGGGTTTAAGAAAGATCAAATAGGCTCAAATCTTTCGACTTAAATTGCAGCCAAGGGTGTGCTAAAGCCTCTAAATGCTGTGAATAGGCTACATGATCATTTAGAAGCTCACTCTGTTTTTTTTTTTAACGGAACTAGAATGTTAGTTTGTGGTTGAATTGTTTGGTTCGCTGAACATCCTTGCGACACTCTCTGAGCTGATCTTTTGGAAGAGAAAAATAAATTTCAGCAGAAAGAAATCAAGTACGGTGGCCCAGGAGTGCAAAAAAAAATTACAATGGTAAATTACTTATTTACAAGTTTAAGGACAAATTTGCAAATTTTTTAAGTTACAGCCTACCTTAACCTATCTCATAACGTTATGGCACAATGACGCGCTCGTAGAAGTGCATCAAGTCACACGTTCATAGGTTGGTCAGGATGGACCATACTTGCGTTCAAATAGTTTTTAGCTCAATCACACACTTAATCGAGGTCATTTCTGTCTTAGACATATGTACTGCCATGGACGATATGCCATGGCTGTGTTGCATTTGTACCTTATTTTATAAAAAATAAATACAACTGCGAAATAAATGAATTTTCTTCCGTTTTTCACCACCTCTTAAATGCAGAGCTTTTACCAATACATAGTACAGCAGGTTTCATGGCACGCAGCACCGCAGAGCCACTGACCTATAAAGGGTACTCTTCTTTAATATTGATGCTATCCTTCAGCACAGTGCTGCATGACCTTGATACTTAATTAGTACTTTGAACTATGTGTACTCACTAATGCCATTTTTATTTAATTTGTAGTAGTCTGTAAACTAAAGCCTTTAAAGAGGCACTCAGTAAGTCTGTTTTTTAACCCTGCATTAAACGCCACAAACCTGTACGGGGAGCTCTGTACAATTAACTGTATTGCTGTAGTGTACACTCCCTCAGAAGTTGCAAGTTCCGTATTCACTATACAGGGCTGTACAGCGGTGCGCTCAATCGCCGTTTGCTACACAACAGACCAGTCTAACAGAAAAAACGATTTCTGAGTGATTTTATGACCACAAAAATGGTCGCATAAACTTACTGAGTGCCTCTTTAAAGTATGTAAAGCATTAAATTGCCCAAGGTTTACCGACAAGTAAAAACAAAACGCTGCTAGGGAGTTTTTCCTTGCCCCTGTTGCTCATTGGGCCTCTTTGTGTTGAGCGCTTTGAGACGCCTTTTGTGAAATGCACTATACAAATAAAATTGAATTGAATGAAACAATAACTACAGCAAACGTCAGGTTTATTGACACACAGATATCAATTGAAGTTTGGTAGAGCAAACACTTATTCAAGTATAACAAAAAGCTATTCATTTATTCTACAATGAGGTGCTTTCAGGTGTTAACAAAAATCACCTATCTGCATTTTGTCAGAGATATGTCTGCAATTTGACACTAAAATGTTCAAATTTTTTATAGATTTGTAAAAACAAATAGTAATGCAAGACTCGCTAATGCAAGTCCAAATGTTGCATCAACTGAGGTGCATTTTGTAGATTTATAAAAATGAACAATAAAAACAACATCTTAACCAAGTAACTAACTTAAAAGTTAGAAATTGAATACATATACATCCATCTCTCACCATATGCTGGTGGGACAACATAGACTGTACACATAGGCTATAATAGCTACCAGGAACTTTATTGTGTTCAGTCCATAGTAATGCCAAGACTTGCCTCTCGAGACCAAATTGTGTGTCTTCTGAAGGGAGAGTCTTACAACTGCATTTTGTATAGATATAGAAAAATGAACAGCAGCAGCAAAGAGTCTCTTTGCAATTAAACACTTAAGTGTTCAGGTTTTGTATAGATTTGTAAAAACGAACAGAAACAACATTTTAATTTAGTAACTAACTGAACCCTTGCTGCATCCAGTGGTAGCCCAGTGTAAAGCAGAGATGCAGGTGAGGATGAAGCAGGGGCTCACTGGCATAAGTGTGATCCTCCATGTGTAGATTTTCCCACTGTGTGCAAGTATCATGTTGAATGGGCCAGTTAGTCATGCCATCCCATCCAGTCTTCTTGCTTGCAGAACTGGTTGATGTTACTATAGAAATAACACAGCATCAGTAAGTAATCAATGATGAGGTTATTTATTTTGCTGCCTTTCAACACCATGGGCCTATTGCACAAAACTAGGATAAGGGATTAAGTCAGGATATCTTGGTTATACAGATAAATAATTGGTTAATTCAGCCAGTACAACCAAGATGTCCCAGCTTAATCCCTTATCCTAGTTTTGTGCAATAGGCCGCGGAAGGCAAAGTCACTTTTCAAAATTGCTCCATGATAGGAATTAAGATATAACGTTACGTCGTGACAAACAATGACAAACCAATATTATTATTCACAGGACAGAAAGCTGGCTGATCAAGATGAGATGCCTATAATTTGAGATAACAAAATTGCACTAAAACATAATAGAGCACCTTTAAACCTTTAATGATCAATACATTAATGATCAATACAGCTACTAAGTAAAGAACAACAGCCCAACTATCTATTCATCTATGACACTGTTTATTTCCACCTTCAGCCAGAACTAAAGAAGCTTTCTGGATGGAAAGTGAGACGTCTTCAAGCTGAAAAAAAGTCTAATTTCCTTAACTAAACATTATTATGACAACGTTAGCTGCAGTTCACCAAGGGGGCGAACGCAAAATCAATGGGCGTCTATGGAGCTAGACAGCTAAATTGCATGTTTTTGCCGTTTACTATTAAAAGTTCTCTGAATATACATGTTCAACTATATTACAGTGGCAACACTATTTCCAACACTATTGTCTATTTCTAAATGCGTAGCCTTTACTGCCTGTTACATTGACAGGCTATCTAGTTGCTATCACTAGCTACTTTAAGAAAGTACTTACCATTTGCTGAAGACGTTGGTATTTCGCCACCATCAGACATGGAACTCGATGCCATTTCACCAGAGAGAAATTATACACTTTTGCCACATTTGTGGCAGAAACAGCCACGATTGATAGAAGTGCCGCAGTATGGGCAGAACATAATGACTATAAAAACACAGAATAAAAACGCCTTTGCTGTAGCCACTACTTCCAGAGTAGGTTTTCCTTCCAAAAGGCCATTACTTCCATCTGTTGTACCTACCCTTTCCGTCAAAAACGTAAATTTGTTTCAGAACTTGTAAATGTGTTTCAAAACTTGTAAATGTGTTCACTCATTATAAATGTGTTCACTCGTTGTAAATGTGCACACTAATTGTAAAATTGTTTATCTGTTTTAAAACTTGTAAATCTGTTTAAAAACTTGTAAATTTGTCCTTAAACTTGTAAATAAGTAATTTACCATTGTAATTTTTTTTTTTCACTCCTGGACCACCGTAATCAAGGAATTGGTTATGTAGCAATTAAATGTAACTTTGTTGCATGGCCACATTGTGAACTATAGGCCTAGTTTATGTTGTAGACAAATAATTTCAGTTTCTGGTTACTTATGAGCAATAAATTATTCGTTAGTGTTTATGACCTTTCTAATGTAAGAACATTTTTAACAATAGGACTCACCAATCATGCACCTGCAGAGCTGCAGGTCTTTAAATGAGCGCTTTTGTTTGGTTGACTTTTTGCCAGCCAGGTTCAGCCCTGAGGCCAGCTCATTTGTTAACACCTGGGCCATCATGCGGCGGACCCTGACGTCCAGACTGGACCTGCCTATAGCAGTAAGTTGGCTTATCTGCCAAAACAAGTAAAAAGTGTAGCTCAGGTGAAGTACTTGTAAATTTCATTATTAAACTTTTTATTTTACACCAAATAGTAATTTTACAGGTGAAAAGCATAGGCTCTATTGATTTATATAACAACTACCATTGCTTGGCGGAGTTCAGTGTCTCCTCAGCATGGTCCAGCGCCTCCATCGACCTGAGGGGAAGCTCCAAGGGGTCCAGAGCTTGTGGGCAGGGTTCTCCTGGTCCAGGGCGGCATTTGCAGGACCTGCAATACTCCCGGAACTCTTCCCGCAAGTCCTTCACCTCCCTTGACAATTCGCTCATTGCCGTGAGGAGGCGCTGCATAGCCATATCTATTGAATAAGCAGACATGCCAGAAGGTGAACAAAGAAACAATTTAAAGTTAAAGTCATAAATCGAATTTCACGGGACAAGAGAGAGCCAGACAAGTAGCCAAAATGATTCACAATGTGTCTTCATTATTCATGGAAACATTGTTGCAAACACATTATCATATACATTTTCCTTAAACATGATGCCTAATACTTCTGTCTGAAAGACCCTTCCACATACAGTATAAATTAGATAAATAACAGGCCTGTACTTGCCTTTTAATGCCAGCCTGGCAGCATCTCTGGTGTCTGGAACTAGAATGAAGAAACACACAAATATGACAAAAGTAATACATTTAATTAATTAATTAATCACTAACCCTTGGTTGAATTAGTCGTTAATTATTTCTTTTTAAAACATACTCTCAGGAGATTCAGCCTGGAACAGATGACATGGAAGAGGGGGTGGAGAGAAGATCCTCTCCTCTCCAAGAAAAGATGCTGAGGTAAATTGGAGGTAAGGCTTGTTAGGGGAAGCGGGGCAATTAAGGGCTTGATAGGTCGTTTGGGTCGATTTACTGGCTGAGGTGGTGGGTCGGGGGCTTGGGTTCGTTGCTGGTTTGTTTAAAAGGGAAGAAGAAGGGGGTGGGGGCGGGGGCGCTGGTTAGAGGCAGATTACTATACAAATTATAATCACTTAAAAATCCCATGACCCGCTGTTTATTTATGCTTTTATATAGGCCTTATTGGTCCCCTAATACTGTATCTAAAGTCTCTTTCCCAAAATTCAGAATATAATACAGCTACGTCAAGCCAGTCCCACAATAAGCTTTCCTTAGGATGTGTCTGTAGCTTTAATTGGTTATGAAGAGGAGGGAGGCGGGGCAAGGATGGGGACTACTGCATTGAACTCAAAAACAACACTAAGTTTTGCTTGTTTGCAAACAATGATGTATTCTTTAGGAGAAATCAATGTGGCTCAGTGACTGCATTGACAGGGTTTACAGATGTTGTAGCTATGTTAATGGGTGTGCCAAATTTTCTAGCCAGGCAGTCGTAGGGCAAAGTAGAGAAAGGGGAGGTAACCTTTTCCCTTATAACACAGAGGGAAAATTCCAGATTGGCCCATCTGAACTTTCAATGCAGAACAATGCCCAGGGCTCACTTTACATCTATCATCATTTCTAACCACCGAGTGACTATAGGCAGGCTAGGGGAATTCAAATGAATGTTAAAAAAACTCAAAAGTGAAATTTATATGTCATGGGACCTTTAAGGAAGGATTGTTAGTAATACAAGTAAATGCATACATTTCAATACAAATAATCGTGTAAGGAAAGAATGTTGTTAGTACAAGTAGAATACAATGGTTGTCAGTAAGGTCCCTTGTGGCAAGATGACCACAGCAGCGGAGAAGACGGAGGAGGCCAGATAGTTTTAAACAAAAGATTTTGTTTATTTTTTTCTTCTTTGTCTTTTTTTTTCTTAAAATCGGTGCAGATATTTACAGTGTAACAAGTATTCAAAAACCAAAACCAAAACTGTACAAAAAGAAAGCAAATTGGCATAAGTAGCCAGGCTACGTCCTCAGACCCTGAACCACTAAATGCTCCTCAATACAAATCACTTCGACAACTTCCGACACAGACACGTTCACCTAATCACACCCTCCTACACACTGAGGCCCAGGAGCCTAATACAGCCTAAGGCTAGCTGTAGCCCCGCCCACAAATTAAACCATTTCATTTCAAAAAATCAATTAACTGAATAATCACAATGTAATTACAAAATAACAAACCAAACAAATAAATTCAAAATAAACAATAACACAAAACCAATTTCTCACACCCAGATGCCTTATAATAACGATTGAAAACTCCCCTGACAAAATGGTTTCCCCCACCGCTCACCACAAACCCCCTCTATTTTACCCCAGTGGAATGGTCCCTCGGTTTCCCCACGTAAACCCGGAAGTATGTGTAATTTGAACGGTGGTGAGCAAACGGTATATGGAAATGTAATTACAATGTTTTATCAATAAATGAGAGTGTTTAAGACAGCCGGTGTGATTATTTGTAGATATGAATACAAGATAAAGTTAATACAGATGAGTGGTGAACATGACAATGACATTTGAGAAGTTGAACCGAAGTTGACTGTACAAACATTTGAATGTAAAAATGCCGGTAGGCCTTTCCCTGCATTTAAATAAACAGATTCGTACGTAAATGAAATTATTGCAAACAGTGGTAAATGATGAGTATGATAAATGAAACAAGCAATATAAACGGCATTAACGGTGAAGATTATGGTAATAACAGAACAAACATAAACGATAGGTCAGCAAGAGATGTTTTTGCCGGCAAATGGCTGCCTATGTGTTGCGCTTGCGTAAGCGTCACGGCTCATTCGTGACATCCCTAATCAGTCCTATTTCCCAGCACAGATGCACAGGTGAACAGATGTGTCAATATCTTTGTTACACACTCACACTCAATGTGGCTTACTATACCTGGAAATAAAATTTTGGGGGCTTTGGCGAATCGGGGTTGGATCTGTGGACCCTGGATCTGTGCCTCATACTTTGGATTGGCTCTAAAAGGTAGAACTTGAGCTGGAAATTACTAACTTATTAATTATTATTAATAATATTTATTATTGTTATTTAATTACTTACATTTTTGGTCTTTTGGTCAGGGGCATCTCGGCTTCTGACTGGATGTCAGAGGTGTCACATTCCTCGTTGACATATCTGGCCACACTTCTCTCTTCCTCAGCATACGTGTCTGCAAACCAAACAGTAAAGTACAGTCAGGAGTCAGGAGAAATATTGTCAGACAGTTATGTGTCAGAGGCAAACTTGAGGATACCCACCACGAGTTACCAAATGGCGAACAGGATGGAAAGGGAAAAAACACCTTAATGATAAACTATTTACATGGAGTAAAAAAACAGGTTCATGTCAATCAAGAATAGATTATTGGTTGATTTCTGAAAACTTTAATGAGCATCGTATTGATGTGGAAGTTTACCCTACTCCTCTCACAGACCACAAAGCAATTTACATTAAGTTCAACTTTTGCAATTCTAGATTTGCATACATTCAGTTTACTGGAAGTTTAATAGTTCTTTGCTGCAATATGATGAAGTCAAGGAAGAGATTTCTAGACTTATTTCTGTCTATTGGATTAAAGCTGTTAAAGAAAAAAGATTCTGTAGGAACTGGGAACTTTTAAAATTCGATTTGGGTCAGTTTCTTAGGAAAATTGGTAGTCTTAAAACAAAATTGAAAAGAGGAGATAAAGATAGTGTCAAGAATCTCCTTACTTTCTCATCAAACACCTGATTCTCTATCAGACGATGAAATACTGGAGAGCTAACTAATTTGCAGGTTAAATTAGATGAACTGTATACTTCTAAAGCGAGAGGTGCTTTTATTAGGTCTAGAGCAAAATGGCTCGAAGGTGGTGAGCAAAACTCCCATTACTTCTTTAATCTAGAAAAACATCATTCCAGCAATAATAACATTAACAGTTTAAACATAAATGGGATAGTCACAGAGGGTATGAAGGAGATCTCTACCTTTTGTAGTAGCTTTTATGAAAATTTATACACCTCCAGTTTTTCACAAACCTTAATTGAAAATTGTATTAATTCTCTTAATGTGAAGACTATTGATAATTGTGAAATGGAGTAAGATTAAGAACGCAGTGAATGGTCTTAAGATCAACAAAGCACCAGGCACTGACGGCCAAACGTCAGAGTTTTATAAGTTATTTATTGAACAACTTGCTCCTTTTCTTTTTGAAGTCTTTTCTGAAAGTATGGTCAAAGAACAACTTCCAACTACAATGACTCAGGGTCTTACTACTTTAATCCCCAAACCCAATAAAGATAAGTTATTTATAGACAACTGGCGACCAATATGTTTGCGCAACAACGACTATAAAATATTGGCCCTTGTTTTAGCAAAAAGATGAAAATTAGTTCACAACTCTGTCACTGCAGAAACACAGTCAGGCTTCATGCCTAAAATACACATCACAAATAACATTAGACTTGTCCTGGATCTCTGGGACTACTCTCATTTGATTGAGGATAATGGGTTCATTATTTCTAGACTTCTATAAGGCGTTCGATACCATACAGCACGAATTAATTTTACAGTCGTTAAAAAAATTTGGGTTTGGGATTTACTTCTATAAAGCTATTAAGACTCTTTATATAAATGTCAGCAGTTCTGTTAAGCTAAAGGGTGGTACATTTACATTTACATTACATTTATGCATTTAGCAGACGCTTTTATCCAAAGCGACTTACAAAACGAAGATAACAATCAAGCTACATAGCAGAAACCTTAAGGAGCATAGTGCTAGGGGATAGTGCTTTAGTTCATTTCAGTGCTAGGATAGAAGATGTTCTCTGAATAGCTGGGTCTTTAAGAGCTTTTTGAAGGCCTCCAGAGATGGCCCTGTTCTAATTGTTTTTGGTAGGTCATTCCACCAGCGTGGGACGACACATGAGAAGAGTCTGGATTGCCTTGGGCGAGGTGCCGGGACTGCCAGTCGACAGTCATTGGAGGACCGGAGTTGTCGGGGGGTAGCCTGAGCTTTTATGAGAGCGCTTAGATAAAAAGGGGCAGATCCTCTAAGCACTTTGTAAGTCAGCATCAGTGATCAGTGAAATGTTCGGCAACATTTAACGATCGTGAAATGAATGAATGAGTGGTTGCGTATGATTAAACCGCCGCGTTATATAGATAGATATAGAAATATAGAAAAAATAAAAATTACACTATACAAGTTTCGTTATTATATACAAATATAATTCATTATGATATAGTAGGACACCAACCATATTTATTTAACATACTTTTAGGCTTGTGTGTACCAAGATGATTAATGCAAATTTTTAAAATGAAATCAGGTTTGTTTATGCAATCACCATATCAACACTAACTTGCCGAACCTGCCGAAATGTTGGACTGAATTTGTCGGAGAAGTTTTTTTTTTTTTTTTTTTTTTTTAACCCATCCAGAGGTCCCAACGGAGACGTTTTTTTGCACCGCAGTCGGTCGGACTATTCCGCATACGGTCTCTGTATCCTCATAGCAAATTAATGACTTCCGGTCGTTGTATTGTCGTATCTACAGACTCCAGACGTGCCAGTGCGAAGGCGGCTTTATCCTTCACAAGCCGTTGCGTTGCATACATCACAACCAGGCATTAGCGATTGGGTAAAGGCAGACCCAATCAGTTTAAACTTCAGCAGAAACCACATATCTAATGACAGAACGATTGTCAATGCAGTGGTCCCAGACCCTCTGTAGGAAATGAAAGAAACAGGGCGGGGCTGGCGAGGCTAATATACTATCAGGATGGTCTTGCTTTAAGGAAAATGGACTGTCTACATTTAAGTTTGGCGCAAAAAAACAATTCGGTGATTCTATGAACTGAAATTGACATGCTGTTATGTCCTTTTACCTGAAGTGGTGGTGGTTTTACCTTGTCAATGTGGCAAGTCTTTTTGTCAAATTACTCATGTCGTATTTTAATGCTCTTGTCTTACAGCTTATGTTCTGAGATGTGGCACTCTGCCTGGATGGGATAAAATTGAGGAGGCCAAACTCAAGAAAGCTTTCGTAAATAAATGTAGGTCCAGAGCATGTGCAAGTGCTAAGAAGTAGGCCACTGCTAAGGCCTACAGTAGGTGGTGTGCATTCTGTTCTGTTCCACATAATCTCAGTGTTTACAGTGTTCTGTGTACGGTTTCTGTATGAGTGCCAGATTTGACCAGATTTGAGAAGTCTTCAGCAAGTATTTAATTCACTTAATTTTTTTTTTTTTGGTATTTTTTTTGTGTGTATATATATATATATATATATATATATATATATATATATATATACATGCATATATAAAAAATCTTATGTAAAATATTATGTTGATCTATCATAATGTACGACCAAAAGAAGTGTTAAAACTTTTCAACATTGAGTGTTGTTTCTACAGTTACTGT
>JAGFZM010000983.1:114205-130293 GCA_017657215.1 Limnothrissa miodon
AAGTGTTAAAACTTTTCAACATTGAGTGTTGTTTCTACAGTTACTGTAAGAGAATTTTACTAATGCATTCTCAATTTGTTCTCATATTTCTCAAGTATGGCTCAGATATCACTCATGTGTAGCTTAAGTAAGATATAAACAAGACATGGAAGACAATGGTAAGAGGGCTCATACTACTTAGATTTGTCTCATAAATGTCTCTTCAAAATGACTAAGACACAATTGAGATCAGTGGCATACAATTATGAGATCTCTTCTGTTTATCCCACTTTTCAAGTATTGCTTGATTCAGTCTCCTTTGTCTTAGAGATGTGTGCTCTTTTTTAGCTAATATCGGAGAATATAGGAGAAGTAATCCAGAAAAAAATGATAAAAGATTGGTATTAATATAAGAAACTCAAATTTATCTCAAGAGATGAGATTGAACTGCAGTTGAGCAACACATTTTTCCTATGGGTTGAAAGCATTGAATGGCATGAAGCCTTTCAGCCATGTTAGCCATGACAGGAGTAAATAGGTCAGGTCCTATTAATGGAGAAGTTCGGTGTGATTTAGACCTGGACTGTACTGAAAGATGATAGCGAGTATAAACATATATCCAATACCCACCTCCGGTCACCCCTAGCATTCCGCATTACACCGTTTGCACTGCTAGCCTGCATGGGGGCATAGTGTAGACTATGCAGCTATTTTTACACCACTAACAAGGTTCAAAGTAACTCCACACTTCATTGGTAGACTGAGGGCCCTGACATTTAAAACGAGCCACTGAGAACTTTGAAAGTCCACAGGTACTGTATCAAAAAGACAGTTTGTTGGTGTAGTATTTTTGTTGGATATCTCAGAAAAAATGTAAACCCCACAAAATCCCACAAACACCAAACATTTACAATTTACAGAGTTTTTACTGCTTTGCATTTAGGTCTTTGTATTTTTTATTTATTTACCCACGTGTTATAATTTGACAAAGCAGACAAAGTAAGATACTTTGAAGGCCTTTATTTGCATTGTTAACTTTAAAAAGTAATGAACTATTGATTACATTTGTAAATATAAATTTCCTGTAGATTTAATATAAAAAAACTTGAAAAGGCACTTGGACATTTAAATAATCTGATACATCAAATTGACGTAAGTCTATGTATAACAAAACGTGGGGTATGTGCAAATCAGTAAGTAGACGTTTTAAGTAAGAAAATTCATTGTATGAATAAATGTCATCATCATAAAGGTGGGATTTTTACTCTAAGGCACCCTTTCATGTGGCCTCCAGAAAAATTATCGGTGACAACATAGAACATAAATCAAACATATATTGCAGTTAAATAACCTTTCCAAGGACATGACTGTGAACCCCACAATGGGAAAAGGGCTTCACTGATTCTTTACAATTCACTTGAGAACTTAAGAAGCACAGTAAATCTGGTTCAAACACAGATATTTTTTTCCATTGTTGCGATTGTATACAAATGTATTATAACACATTATAAATTAGTCTTTGTGGTTGGCATGGGATGGATCTCCTAATCTCTTGTCTTCACACATCAGGAACATACATACGATACATTAACGTCACAATGGCTGCTGCAACACCAGGGATCAGCCAGTTTGACCACCAGCTGAGGGGAGATAAAAGCATTGTAGATTTCATTTAGAGAACTTAAAGAATATATTTTTCCACTAGGGTATTTTATTGTGCAAGATATGTAGTAAAATTCCATCTCTGTCGCAAGTGTGTCGTGTCAAGTTGATGGATGATGGAAAGGGATACAACGTATGGAAAGCCCCATGTCTATGTTCACTCTGTCCTACTAGCCTACCCATGTACTGATTGTCTTTTGTCTAAGCAGTCTTAAAGGGTTTAGGTGATTTCATTTTTGGACATATATGTTGCAAATGTGCACTTTTATGTGTTAACATAGTCTATTGGAGATATAGGGAGTGAGGTTGCAATAAAATGTAGTTTTCCTATAGTTTTGTCTGGTGTATTTAGCCCTCATTGTTTAACCTCTTTGTAAAGCGGTGATAAAATTATTTTGTTCATTATTAACTGAGCCTTAACAGAACATATATCCACTGTGTTCTGTATGAAACAATATCACTATTAATTTTCACGCTCCATTCTTACTCAATGTGAAGACATTTTATATAAGTAAATACTGTGTTTTAAGTTCATCTATCAAGCAAAAATACTGTAACTTTTCAGTGGTTCAAAAACTTGGCATGGGGAAAATTTCCGAGGAAGCCAAGTGAGACACAACCTCTGTGTATGTTTTACGGGGGTGAGGCAGATAAGCGTATGTTGCAGTTTATATGTTGCTATTTCAGGTAGTTCGATGACCCATCAGAGCAGCCAGCATAATTTTACCTGAATTTTGGCGCTACCAGCTAGCCACTCAGTGTGGACATAATTGTCCTCATTGAAACTCTGAAAACTTCTCTTCCTCTCTGTACGGAGCTCCAGTTTAGGTGTTGGCCTGCTGTCTGATTTGATTTTGAGTTCTCCATCCTCCATAATTGTGCTTAATAATTTCGCTAGCTTACCATTGGTAAGTTCCCAGACAACACAAATCAACAAATCTTCTGTTATTTCATTCAATGACGTTGATAAGACACTATGATTTGATTGAAACATACACCATCTGTGTATGACTAAGTGGCAAGTCTTCAAAAAAGTGGTGTTAGGCGTGGTGCGGGATGTCTCAGTCCCCGATGTGCTTTACTTTCTACCTTATGAAGAAAGGTTACTTTGCTGTCATGTGTGTTTCTTTGGAAAAGGGCTTATCCTGTCTTTAGATGCACTGTTTCACGAGCCCTTCAAACTTACTTGGGAATGTAAGCCTAAAACAGCCGTCTTCAAGACAGCTTTGCTGCTTGCTTTAACTACTGCAAAATGTGTAGGTGACTTGCATGCATTCTTCAAAAATTCTTGCCTTGTGGTAATACGTTTTATTCTGAAGGGTTAACCTCAGGAAAAAGTTTTCAGAGCAATTTCAGAGATTACAACCTCAATTCTCAGACCAGTCATATTCGTACAGTCAGGAGCAACCAAACAAGTGGTTCTTTCTGAGCTGACTGTGCAATGGGAGAGATGATGGAAAAGGCCCATGAGAGAAAGCTTGGCAAGCCCTTGTAGGCCCAACAAAAGGCTTCTAGTATATCACTAAACGAGGTGAGACCACATCTCAGTTAATTGAGGAAACACTGGTGAAGCAGAGAATCCACCTGATGATCTGAAGAAAGCATCAACGGCCCACAGCACAAGCTCAAGAGTGTTGGCCATCACCCTAAAAAAGTAGCTGGATTTTCACTGGCCATTGTATAACGGACAACCGTGTTTCTTTTATGCTTTCAACACTTGATTGATAATTGTATGTATTGCAACCGGGTGATAAGCAGGATAACGCCGTCTATTCTTTCCCTATAGCAGGATAACTTGGCAGCAGTTATCTCTAACTTGTATGGTTGTATGAAACACAAACAAAACCAAAAAACTTGTCTATGATTGTTTTACTTCACAAATTTGCAATCTGTGGTAAAAAGGTTTGGCGACGCTTTAAAATAACATGTTAATAAGGCATTAATAATGAATTATTAAAAGTTAACAGTGCTAACAGTTAGTTGCCAACTGTAATCATTTAATGATATTAGTTAACCATTAACAAGAGGCTTGAAAGTGATACCCAGCAGCTTGTAAGTGACTTAAAATGATATTAGTTAATTTTAAGTCGGTTGTTATAGTTAACAAACTGACTCTAAGTTACTTATACATCCTGTGAATGCTGAATAAACTAATTCTCTATTAGTAGGCATAAAAGAATAACAACCAATACACTTCCACACAAGTCCTTTTTTTGACTGGGTTTGAAGTGTGTTTTGCCGCCCAAATTAAATAGCTAGGACTATTCATCCTATACTTTACTTAAATCATATAGTGGAAATTGGAAAATTCAATGTAAACTGGAAATTGAATCTAGGTTGGGCATTCCTAGATATGCTAGAACAGGTTTTTTTAACTGAAGTCTGATCAGAGCAATTGGGTGTACAGTCATTCTCTAGTTCCATTACTTTTGATCAGCTAATATGCTTTAACTAAACACAACTCACATTAGTAATTCTGGCCTTACCGTACAACTGACATGGCAGAGAGGAGCCTAATTGAGGCTGGTTAAATAAACGTAAAAAAAAAAAAAAAAAAAAAAAACCCACACACACTTTCCCCCCCCCCCCCCCTAACATTCATAATATTAATAATATTAACATCATTATTAAACTGTTCCACAGAATGAAGTAAGAAGTTTACATTTGTAAAGCAACAACAACAACAAACCTTGTGGGGTCATTAACTGTGGTGACACGGGACTCCTGTACCAAAAATAAAAATGCAGGACACATTTAACAATTTCATGAATTCAATAGATTTAATTTATTCAATTCAATTCAAAGTTATTTTATCATCATGACTGCTGAAAATAAGTCTCTTCGGATACTTACAGAAGGTTTAGCGATTTTCTCTCGGTCATCCTTTAAAAAACAAAAAAAATTAAATGTTTAGAAAACAGTAAAAATGGAAACATGATATACTATGAGTTCGCTTTGTCATAAAAACAAATTGCTAAGCCATACGTTATGCCATCATTATTCTTATATTTCCAGATTCTATGATAAGATCTGCAAAAACATGTAAAACATTTATCTTTCTTGATTCTAAGGGCCTATACAAGCAATATCCCATCAAACAGTGGCATATTTATAATAATTCTTCTATATAAAATAATGAACCATTGTGAAAACACTGTGAAAAAATGATGGGCAACTAGTAACCTTGGAAAGCAACTAGCTACTAACTATGTCTGGTTTTTAGAGACAAAAACTATTGGGTCATCTTCCTTGGAATGTCTCAGATGCAGGCAACAAGTTTAGTTATTGAGGTAAAGCAATTGAGCTTCATGGAAAGATAAAGCTGGGTGTCATGTAGCATGACTCATTATTAGCATGTATGCTTTACTTTCTCTGTGGTGTTAACTGAATTTACTGTATTCATTTGTTAATCTATTCTTAATTTATTTTCTAGTAGCCAATGTAAAATGCCATGGTCTGAACAATCATTAGAACTGAAAAGTAAGTACATCTCTCCTGTCATTGCTCCTTACAATGGCTCCCTAATAAAAGTCAAATCTATTTTAAAGCAACACTAAAGAGTTTTTAAGACCTTAAAATAATTTTTTCCAAAATTGTTTTGGTGGTCCATCAACTCAAAACAGTATGAACGTTACCTTCTGCATCTGCTCTGGAGCCCTTTATCGGCTGTAATAGCACTAAACAAGTTCGCCCTGTCGGGTCCAGGTTCTGTAGTCCAAGTAAAAACTACAGTCGATTGGCTTTGCGGCCAGCCATAGGTTGGAGTATAGCCAGAGTTGAGCTGCCTCGACAGATATATAACAGGGTTGTGTTTGCAATCATGGCGGAGCTACTAAAGAAAAGAAGGAGATCTGGAGATCTGAAAAAAAAAACGGGAACTAGAGTGAATAATGGTCCAGCTTTCATTTGTTGGCGAAAGCTGAAGGAGGCTACACATTGCAAAACGCATGGTGACCTAGCTTTGTTGCTACTGGACTTGAAAGTAATAATGGTATATCTGACAGTATTCATCATTGATTGTTTTATCTATCGATTAGCCTGTGATAGCTACAAACAGTGGATGAATTTTATAGTCTTTGTGTTAGCTAAGGTGCTAACGTGGGTAATGCTAGGTACGTTTCCTGTATAAGTTGTTTATAGCTTTAGCGCTTTTGAAAGCATGCCATCATCTGTAAGTTGTCAACATATTTATATGTGAGGCGGATATTTGATTGTGAAACTAGTGGATTTAAAAATTAAATGAAAATTGAGTACACATCCATGTTACGGTTGTAAGTGTAACATTACGCATGCAATCTTTCGTCCAGCTAACATTACCCAACATAGCAAGTAGCGTAAACACCAAGCCAACACACAGAGGAGTCTGATGGGTTAGAAGCTATCTATTTGGCTTTCAAAACTACAGTTTTGCAGTCTGTTTAGCAAATCTTCATTTTTTTTTCGTTGTGGTTTAGGGGGGATTATCACTCGAGACAATGCAGGCAACTAAATACTAAAATGTTTGACGTGGTTTTATTTTTTAGCATCCTAGTGTAAACATATCTTGCTATTACGCTAGACCCTTTGACAAAATGCACAGCAAGCGATGTCATATATTTTTTTCTGTTTCAAAAGTCTAAATAAATTATACTTTTACAACAACGTAAATACCTTGTCTGTAGACATGATTTCTAAAGCCGATGCTGATAAACAAATTGCGGTGACTGTATATACGTAGGCAATAGTCAGTGGCATGCTAAATTATTTACGACAGCAGTAATTCCCTGATTAGATGGTGCGATTTCGAAACTCTTTAGTGTTGCTTTAACATACCCTTCCTGGCTTATTAAGCCCACAATGGCTTTGCTCCAACATATATTAAAGACCTACTTGTCCCTTATTACAAAACCTCCCAAATCCCAGAATACTGGTGTCTTTGTATTCCCAAAAATATTAAAATCTATGATAGGAGATGTGCGCTTCTCTGGGGAATAGATTTGTGGTCATTAATTAGGGTTGACTTCTAAAACAATTTAAGCGTTTATAATTTAATGAATTCTACACACCCTAGAATTAGCCTAAATGCAAGTGGTTGAAATACGGACATTCTGCCTAAATCAGAACTACATTTACAGATTTGACCTTACTGGATGTAATTCTCCAATGACCATGCTTTCAGCCATCTCTCGAGCGTCTGTGGAATGACCAACATCCTCAAAGCTTTCAGTGGCATCACCACCACCTTGCTCTCTCAATACCTCCTCTCCTCCTGGGTGCTGTCAAAATTATAATTACAATTATACATTAGTTATATTACCTACAACACTACAATTTTTGAATCACAAGCCTCATTTAATAATTTCCTTATTTTAATTACAACATTTACCTTATGTACATTAATATCAACATTGGCTACCACTAAATAGATTTTTTATGTTGTACAGTTAATACTACCAATATGCACCATTAAAGATATGCCTTATTTGCATAAAGTATAAAGTTTTTGCACAAAACCTATGACACAAAAAACATAAATTATTCAAAACATATTTGTTTGAGAATAGTGCCAACAACATATCTGGTAGTGTCACAGATGTCACAAACTACGCGTTTAATACTGGAAATTGGAAATTGACTGAGAGACGAATGAGGTGCAAGACAATAAAATTTCTTATGAACTCCAGCCCTAAAATTAGGCGGGAGATAAACAGGATCTGGCAGAAAACTCACAATGTGCATGTAAATTAATTAACAATATATAATGTAAGATGGCTAAATAGATATTTTTAGCCCCAACCGTGACAATTTAGGGTTCAGCATCTTCCCCAAGTCTTTAATGATGGAGGCTCTACTGTGAACTCTGCGGTGGTAGATGCTCTTCAGTGAGAGCCCTGGTAGTCTTTACCACTCCCTTCCTCACACTCCTTAATTCATTAAGGATCATATGATTATTGTAATATTATAAGAACTGGTAATTGTATAGATGAGTAAGCGCTATTTGACATGACTTTTGGATAAATTAAATTGATTAACAGACATTCTCATCTTCAATTCTGAATTATTTTAGATTTAGTTTAGTTTAGAATAATGCAACCAGGACAATGGCATGACATGACTGCTGCATGTGTCTGTTCATTGTACACATGCGTTGCTTAAGCCTATTTTGTTAAAATATTCATATATTTCTAGTTATGGAATAGATCCCCAAGGCAAATTAATATTGCTTGAGGAAATATCAGCCCGGCCCAGCCGGCAAGTCTGCTCATGCTCAGGCAGACAGATTCCAAGATGTCAACGCAGAGTTAAACAACATCCAATCACTAGTTTTGACAAATATGTATCAACTGGCAGACCAGGTGTGCAGTCCTTGTGGGTCCACCCCTTGCACATGATGGACTATTTGAGAAAGGCTCAACAAACACCAAACAAAAACACTCCCATTAATCTGAGGAAGGAATTTCCTCTCGTTTTCTTCTCTGCTTGAGAAAAAGGGATTCTTTTCTGACTGGCCTTAAATACGCTGACAGGAGTATCAGTAACTATACATGTGTGTCTTTCTTTTCCTGGACTGCTTCCGGGAAGGGACCTTTGGAAATGGTCTCAGCTCTTCAGGGCTGAAACCAGTGTGTGCTGTGCTTGTACTTGGGAGTGTACTTGGCTGTGCTGAGAGCTCCTCTGTAGCCAATTTCCCTGCAGCCAAGAGAGGGTTCAGACAGGGGTCAAAAGGTCTGTCAGTGATGGGGAAGCTTACAGAAACAGCATTTGCTCCATTCACGGTCATAGGGATAAATCCCACTAGCTCTAAAGCCAGACTGGATATTTTCACTGTCTGCCGCTCCTGGGAAGGTGACAGCCACAATACTTGGGATATCGTGGATGGTCATAGTTTTCCCAGGACTATTTAACATCCAGGCGGCTACAGCTTTGCTGACATAACTGTTGAGAGGGCCGTAAACAGTCAAATCAAGGGGCTGAGATGGGAGCAATGGGGGTGGAATGAAAGCATCACAATGCCCAGGGGTGATAGTGTTCCGGCACCATGCTGGATTTCCAGCGTATGTGGTTGTGGGGCGGGGGGGGGGTGGGGGCCTTGTGAGTTTAAAAACAAGGCACAGAGAAAAACGAGCAGAGGTAGAAGAAAGAGAAACCTGTGCAACCCAAGTTATCCAAGGCGTAGGAGTATTTCACACAAAAAAGAAAGACATTTTCTTTTTTAACACTAGACACTAAATAATAGACACTAAATATGACAGCTCATGGCAATAATCTAGCATAACTAGCAACTGAAACGCTAGTGTTTGATGGGAAGGTAGAATGAAGTTCAACAGCAGGGTAGGTCACTACAGAATCCCACTTTTGTTCCGTTTTGAAGTGAGGAACGTAATGTCCCTGGTGATAGTGTTTACTCATTATCTGCATGACAAGTTAGCTTTTGCTCGTTACTGCATCTATTACATTACGCTATGCTTAGTGAATTGCTTGAAACCTGCTCTCGTCGGAGCTGGGCGAACGCACCCTTTCCAGAAGTGCAGGGTCTTCAATTCCACCAAGTTTCAGTGACAGTCTGAAATACTTTAAATGACTTTTGTATCATATCCATGATTTAGCGTAATATTACATTTTCTTCCGGTTGTTCTTGCGGTAGTTTAATTTAGATTAACTACATAGGCTCAATTTAACTTATTTAGCTTATGTAGGACCATTTTGCACTCGCTACCAACAGTGTCTGCATAGGCTACTGCAGGGGTCTTCAACCTTTTTCAGCTCAAGGACCCCTTGGCTGTGAGAAAGACTGAGCACGGACCCCCACACCTATGGAGTAAGATTGCTGTCAAAATATTTGTGTCCATATATTTGATACACTTGCGTATTTAGTTGTGCATAAAATAAACATTTGTGAGTTCTCAAATGAGTTCAATCATGCATAAAATATACAAATTCAAAGTACGAAATCAAAATTTCAATACGCCTCTCAATATTATGGATATGACTTTGCACACGTTACTCAACTGTCAAAATACGTCATTGCCCCATTCCAGGGTGCTTGCTCTTCTTCCAAATTAAAATTCCAAACATTTTCCAGACTTTTTTACAACTTACTGTAACTCGCCCCCCAAGACCTTGACTTTATATACTTGTATACTTGTATGCAAGCCTGCACTTGTATGCAGCCTACTTCATTGGTTGAGACTGTACCGATTGTGTTAATTTGAAATGTAAGTGACCAGGAAGTGTACCTTCCTATTTCTCATTTCACAATGCCTTTGAACATACTGTAAAATTCTACCATACATTTTGTTTCCACACTTTATTAAGACTTTCACACAAAATTCAAGACTTTTCAAGGTCTGGAAAACAGTGTTTTAAAATTCCATACTTATTAAGACTTTCAAGACTTGCGCAAGCACCCTGCATTCACAGGCATTACTTGTTGAGAAAAACGTTTTGACAGCTATCTTACTCCATACACACCTGGCCCACCTCAAATCCTGCCGTCATTTGGACCGTCAGTTATGAGTGCCTACATGCACGCACGCGAGCACACACACGAACGCACACATTCTAAACAGGTATTAACAGGGGGGTAACAACTCGTTTTACATAGTTGCATAAATTCGCCCTATAAAAGAATGAATGTCACAAGGGTTAACTAGCTGGATATATTCAGCTAAATTCAGGCAAAGCTTCATTAGCTCAAACTGATACAGACAGATAGTCTCTACCTCTTGTGTAAATATAATTTCGTCTTTCAGAAGGAAACACATGGGATTATCGTTATCGTTATTTTGTGATGGAACGTTGGATGAATGAATTCGCGCAGAACGCCTTGAAGCGCAAAGCAAAGCAAAGCAAAGCAAAACATCACACAGAACAAATAACCCGCAAAGTTCAGGGTCCATCAGTCCCGACACTGAACAGACGAATCAAACGTAATTTATCTCCAGGATGAGTTTGCTGAATACGAAGCTATTCAACTAAAACGCACGGGGGGAAGTGTTCTTTAATCGCGATGATCCAACTCAAATTAAAAAAAAAATCACAAAGGTCACATTTTCTTAGTGAGAGCACTGAACCTGGTGAGTGGAACAGAGCTTCTCTATTCTAGAACTGATGGAATTTGCAAGGCAATGTCACATCAGGCTCAGGCTGAAGTGGTGACCTGTATTTGTACATTTATGAATGCTAATGTGTTTTGGCATAGGTTAGCAAAATGTTACGCAGGGATCACATGATCACATGCATGATTCATGGGTAGCCTACAATGTGTTATTTAAAAACGAATATGAAGCAATTTTCTTTTGAACATTATGTTAACTATGACAAATTTTATTTTTTGGAAGAGAAAAAAAAATACTTAATATTTTCGCGGACCCCCTGCAGTACCTCCGCGGACCCCCTAGGGGTCGCGGACCCCCGGTTGAAGACCCCTGGGCTACTGCAAAGCGCCTGTTAAGGTCACATTAATAAGTCACTTTTGATTTAGATTTCAATATTAGGTAGGGTAGTTTATTTTTCCTCTGGGATAAATATAGTGTTTCTTCCATACATTTTCCAAATGTCTTTTTTTTGGCCCGGTCGGTATATCAGACCCAGCTTTTTAATGCATGTATCAGCCACACATTATTTATTATTTATTAGGTCCAGGCCAAAATTTAAGAAAATGTTTTATTTTATTAACAGCTCAAGCACCTAAAGTGCACATATGTGTGCACTTTCTAAAGATTTTAGTTATGTTTTTGAATAAAGGGTTGGAAATTAATGTTTTTATTTTTCATTCATCGATTAATCAAAGAAATAATCAACAAATAAATAAATTATTAAAACAATCATTAGTTGCAGTAATAATATTAATATATATAATAATTTATATTTTTATATATTACTTAGTAATATGTATATTATTTAATATTATAACAATTAAAAGTAAAATTGCAAATTCCTCAGCTTGATGCTGGAACTAAACGACGTCCTGCACTCGTATATAGTAGAATGGAGGCAGTTCACCAGTATGCTATAAGACAATTGCAATTTGATAAGAAAATGCTGCTGTTTCTTGAATAATACTGCAAATATGAAAATATGTATATCAGGGTTATTCATAGGCCGTTTATATATTTGGGCCAGGGGGCCAACAAGTTAAGTGTGTCGCATACATAGTATCTCGTTTAAAAAAAACGTGGACAAGGAAAAAAAAGTTCAGGCTCAGGAATACCTACCCGCCATCACCCCTGCAATGCCATTGGCCTTGCCGAAATTCAGTTTTGACCCAATACACTCGGACATTCTTGGCTTCCACCACGTCCATTGAAATGCATTGGAGGTGGTCAGTTTTCACTTGTTTTTCAATATTTTTTCTTTGAATTTTATGTTTAAAATGGTCTAACGGTGTGCATGGGGTACATGCAACTTTGACACAAGAATACCCCGAGAGGTTGGGCGATGGTATTTATTTTTTACCCTTTCCAAAGCCACATCTTAAACAAGATAAGTGTCTGCTCTGGATAAAATTATGCGGTAGGCCTAGACCACTGGTTAAACGTGGAGAAAATCAACAAGGATGTGTACGTCTGTTCAAAGGTCCTAAGTCAACAATGTTTTTCTTTAACATGTCTAACGTAACGTTAGTTTAAAATAAGAAAACGTCAGCCTAACGTTAGCTTAATCATATCACTTTGTTTACATGGGAGTTCATTGAGTGGTTATAGAATAGTTATGCTAGTTTTTGTACTTTTATCAATCGTACGTAATGGTTAGCTATTGTCCAAAGGGCTCTAGTTCTACTAACGTTAATTTTTGGGTTCATCAATGTATCTGTAAATAACTGAGATAACAAATGTTATCAGTGTTGTGCTGAATGATTCATGTAGTACTAATGCTGTACTTCGAGATGAAATTTGATCTTTCTGACTCCAAAAATCATCTATTGCCAATGTCAGCCACAGTGACAGCTGCCATAGCGCCGGTTACTGAATGTTGATTGTTTGTCAGAGTGAGTGGAAGGGGCGTGGCTTAGCCATGGTCAATTGACAAATGAGATCTGTAACTGTCCAGTAGTAGGAGACAATTAGTGCATTGTGTGCGAGTCAAAATGCTGTAGGAATTTCACAAAATGACCTTCCATCATCCATTTGGATTGATTTGTGATTTGCAGCACAAATGCTCCCTGTACTGGCACCACTCAAAAAATGGTAATGGACCCTGGTGAAAATAAAGAAGGGAGGAATAGAAGTCCCTACTGCAGAGACTGCACAGAAGAGGGCGACTAAGGTTCTTTCTCCAGCGGTCAATGACCCAACCTGCTTGTAACCTCTCCCTGCTACCATTTTATGTGGCTTGTGGACTGTTTCCACAATTTTATGTGGCTTGTGGACTGTTTTGTGATGCCTGTTTTGTCCATATTCCAAATAGACTGGGACTGGAAGTGGTGGCGTCTCATTAACTCCTCCAAGTTGTAAACAAACTTGCCCACACTGTGTCTGTTAAAAGCACTGGTGTTGCCTAAGCTGGTGGCCTCTGGGGTTCTAATTGACAGGATGGGATGCCTTTTTAGGAATGCACCAAACAAGTCTAGTCTAGACTAGTCTGCAACATTGTTGGCCAGTGCAAAGGTGTGAGCCAAATTATGAACTACTATTCTTTACATATCCTACTGGCAGAAATGGCTGGACACAATCTCCCTCAATCTCGTTTTGTCTAATTTTCTTGCAATATTTTGCCAGTGTGCGGTAATTTATGTTGTACTTCTCAGATGTCCCTCTTATGGATTTGCTCTTCAGCCTCACCTGTCGGACTGCCCTAAGCATCACATCAGGCGGTATCTGGTAATTAACTGTCTTCCTGACGCAATTTCTACCGATTCTCCTATCTAAAAAGAATTTTAAAAATAGTTTTATAACAGCATGCATGTATACCAATAGTGGGGTTGGGCGTCAAGTGTAAACCCCACTCTACCTAGTGTAACGCTGCTTTTCCACTAGTACCTACTTGGCCCTACACCAACTACTCAAGTTTTTGGAACCAGTTTTCCACTAGTACCTTTTACCATGTGAAATGTGTGTGAAATACTGTGAGGAGTCAAGCAAAGCCTAGCTTACTAACAGGTTGGAATTTTGAAATGTCACGTGACGTGATGTCTCGCGTGAGGTAGCCTCCTGTTGACGGAAGATGGCATTTGCTGTTGCATACAACTTCATTTCAATTTTGAAAGATGGACTGTTTAAAAAAAAAAAAAAAACATGTGAAAATTGTGAATTTCCAGAGCGTGTTACTCCACACTTGGAAATCGACTCCTACGGACTTTCCCCTAAAGATGGCAGCTGAAGCAGCAACATTTCCGGAAAGGTACTGGCTCGTTAAAATTCATTCTGGACTCTTTATCCGACCTTGGGATACTTCGGTTTGGCTTTAGGGACTCTCTACTCACTACCACGGACGTGTAATGTTGTTTATAACTGTAGAAGAGGTATAAAAATAGTGTTTTGTAGTGGCGGAAATTATATGCCCTGATCACTTCCAGGCTAACGAGTTTTGGCTCAAAACACATCCGAATTACATGTTTTTCATGTCAATTCAACGTATGTACTCCCAATCATCCGTAAATTGATCTAAAGTGTATTTTACTCCGGAAAATGCCCTGTGGCACTGACACCCATCATCATGAAGTGCTTTGAATGACTAGTCATGTCACACATCAAATCCACCCTGCCTACTAAGGCTGCACGATATTGTAAAAACATGCGATATGCGATATGGTTGGTGAATATTGCGATATCGATATTATTGCGATATTTGTCATTTATGTTATCTAATCAAAGAAATACGTCTTTAAGGTGGCAAAATAAGCAGTATATAAGTTTATAATAAGAGTATAAGTTTTCAGATTTAATTTAGGGCTGCACAATATTAGGAAAACATGCGATATGCGATAATGCCGATGCATGTGGCAATGACGATAAGTAAGGTAATGTCTTTTTGCTTTGAATTTGCTGGTAACATAGAGCAATCCCATAAATTGAACATTTAAAAAAAAAACATTAAATATTAATAAATATATTTAAATATAACTAGGTCCTTAGTCAGAAAAAAAATAGTCCTTAGCCAGAAAAAATAGCAAAAGGAATAATCTAGATCAACTAAACTACAGGCGTTTGGGAAGTCACTGGGCACTATGCAGTGTAATGTCTGTGTGTGCACACTTGTGTAGGAATGCTGTATTAGCAAGTTCTCGGCTAGGAAAACCAGCGTGCTTACTTTGCTTGTCTTTAAACATGTGCATTGGCATGTTACAATATTTCCTGATGTGCTATAAATTCTCTTTGAAGGTAAACTAGTCGCGATATATTGAGGTCTTTCGCGATATGTATATTGCACCCTGGACCCATACCAGTTCACATACAGATCGAAACGATGCAATCTGCTCTGCCCTCACCTGGACAAGAAAGACTCATATGTGAGAATGCTGTTCATAGACTTCAGTTCAGCATTCAACACCATAATACCACGACAACTCATCTGCAAACTGGACAAACTGGGCCTCAGCACCTCCCTCTGCAACTGGCTGCTGGATTTCCTCAGCCAGAGGCCTCAAGCGATGCGTGTGGGCAACAATGTCTCAAACAGCATCACCCTGAGCACGGGTGCTCCACAAGGCTGTGTGCTCAGTCCGCTGCTCTTCACCCTGCTGACACATGACTGCACACCAACCTACAGCTCCAACCACCTTGTGAAGTTTGCGGACGACACAACGCTGGTGGGGCTCATCACCAAGGGCGATGAGACCCACTACAGGAAAGAGGTTGAGCTCCTGACCACGTGGTGCAGAGACAACAACCTCCTGCTAAATGTTGGCAAGACCAAGGAGGTTATTGTCAACTTCCTGAAAGGCCATACCTGTTACCACCCACTGACCATCAACGGCGCTGCTGTAGAGAGGGTGAGCAGCACCAAGTTCCTGGGGGTGCTGATCAATGAGGACCTCTCCTGGACTACCAACACCACATCACTGGCCAAGAAAGGACAACAGCGCCTCTACTTCCTGCACAAACGTAAGCGGGCAAGTGCTCCACTACACATCCTGACCACATTCTACCATTCTACCACTGAAACCATTGAAAGCATCCTTACCAGCAGCATCACTGTGTGGGGCGGTAGCTGCACCGACTACAACAGGAAAGCTCTACAACGCATTGTGAGAACAGCTGAGAGGATAGTTGATGGACCACTCCCCACCCGCCTCACCCGCAAAGCCATTACAATTGTCAACGATGCAACCCACCCCGCACACTGTCTGTTCAGTCTCCTGCCCTCCGCTCCCGCACTACCCGGCTCACCAACAGCTTCATCCACCAGGCTGTGAGACTGCTGAACTCTCTCCCCTCCCGGCTCCCAGCCAGCAGAACCACCAGACTGGCAGGAGTATATGAAGACAGATTGGACTCTACCCCCCCCCCCCCCCCCCCCCCCCCCCC
>JAGFZM010000983.1:130393-166153 GCA_017657215.1 Limnothrissa miodon
CCCCCCCCCCCCCCCACCCACCCACACACACTCCCCAACAAGGAAACAAACACCCTGAACTAAGAACTAAAAACAACACTCTTGAATGAAAATAACTACCTCTCCATTGCAAATTGCACACACCTGCTGCTATATATTTTAGTATTCTTTTTACCACTATTTATATTACTACTACTGCTGCTACAATCTGATGTTGCACTAAAAACAAAAAAACCCTTACCAACCACAACCTGGGACTACCTTAAGTAGACTAGTATACTACTTCCCAGTGTACACTGTTGGAACACTTACTATATGTTATGTCTTGTCTTGTTATATCCTGTATGTTACCTAAGTATAATGCCATAAGCCTACTTGCACTTTTTTTAACTTAACATTACCTTAATGTTTAGAACTGTTTTTGTTGTTGTCAACGTCTACGCATGGGACAAGTGTGAAACGTAATTTCGATTCCTTTGTATGTCAAGTACATTTGAAGAAATTGATAAATAAAACTGACTTTGACTTTTAAGGATTACCAACGTGAGCCCTTTACTAACCCAACTGTATGGGTTGATATGCAAAGCAATTAAGAAAGTTTTCAAAAGTAGGGAAAGAACATAACTTGCCACCACCACCAAAAAAAGCTAGGTCTCGCATGTGACCCGACTCCCCATGACGTCAAGTTTAGTCCCTACTCAGCCCCGATGGAACCTGGCAAAAGCAGGGACCAAAAACCGTGCCTGGTACTAGTGGAAACGTGTCAAACGTGGGCTGAGTAGAGTGGTGTAGGGCCGAATAGGTACTAGTAGAAAAGCTGCATAAATGTGTCCTGCTTGGAGCTGCCAGGGTCAGACAACAGACTCTTATCTCTTATTTCTGAATTTCTATGTTTCTATGTTTTCTATGTTTTTAACTGGCCATCTCCTGCAAACACCGGCTCTTCTATGTCAACGCGCTTACATCTAGATTGGAAAAGCCTGGATTGACTGAGTTGATAACCAGCTGCGTAGTACCACTTAGAGTGACTTTGGTTGTTAGGATTACTTGTTTAGTGAGGGACTGCCAGAACAACTGGAAAAAGAGGCATCTGTTCTTGGAACAAATTTGTGCGGTCCACGGGAAAACCAGGGAAGAATGTTATGGGCCATCTTATGATCTACATCCTCCACCATCTAGCGATGAGGGCTGGCTTAAAGAAGTAATTTAGAGTAATTTGGACCTGGAGTGTACTGAAAGATGTTACCGGGTACAAACATACATCCAATACCCACCTCCGTTCACTCTCACCATTCCCCATTACACGGTTTTCAGCTGAAGCTTTCATTAGCCTTGCACTGCTAGCGTGGGGGCACAGCATAGCCTATGCAACTTAATTGCCATTTTTACACCAAGGTTAAATTTAACACCACACTTCATTGACAGACTTCTGAGGGCCCTGACATTTAAGACGAGACAGTGAGAACTTTGAAAGTTCACTGGTACTTTTTTAAAAGACAGTTTATACAGACAATACCTTCAAAGAATTTTCTGGTTGCCGCCATCTTGAAATTAAGTCACGATAATTCGATTGACGAGCTCCGACAAACAGATAGGAAAGGAGAACAGATTGAAAATTATATTCTGTAGAAGTACTTGGATTCCATCTGAAAATATATGGTGACTGTATACATGAGCACTAAAACACCTTCAACGCTGTTTAAGCTGTTCCCCTGAAGTGTGGAGTTGCTTTGAATTTTGTTAATGGTGTAAAAATAGCGATTTAGCTGCATAGGCTATGCTATGCCCTCAGGCTAGCAGTGTAGGGCTAAGCTTCGGCTAAAACGGTGTAATGCGGAATGCTGGGGGTGACCAGAGGTGGATGGCTATATGTTTGTACTCTGTAACATCTTTCTGTACAGTCCAGGTCCAATTCACAACGAACTTCTCTTTTAAGGCCCTAAACCTTAAGAAACCGCAAAAGTAGCCTTGAGCTGGGCATACACTGTGCGATTTGTTCAATCACGTGCTACACATGCCTACGTGCCACACATGTTCTATAATTCTCATGTTCCATAATTCAAAGCTCACGGACGTCTTCACAAGAACCGGACCGAAACTTCTGCAGGCTTTCAAGTGTCCACGGTAGGCCAACCCCCTGCCGCTCATGGTTTGGTCCTAGGCTACTTCAAGCGCAAAAATAGAAAATTGAAATATTGAGTCATTGTGTGTTGGACTTCTGAACAGAACATCTCAAGTGTACTCAATACAAAATACAAATCCAGGACAGTTAACAATGGATTATTGAAGTTTCAAGCCAATTTTTCATTATTTTCATGTGAAACAATCAAATAGAACTAAGCACTGCAAAGCGTTACATAAACCCATAAGGCTTCCTCGGAGGTTGCTTCAGATTTATCGTTAGTGCCTAAACACAAGCCACATTCGCCCCGGCCTTCATTCTTCATTTTTTCAACAGTGGTTTTCAACGGGCCAGGAGACAATCACTGCTCCTTCCCGTGAAAAAATGAGGAATTGCAACTGGTTTTTACACAGGCTGGGCAGGGCTGGGCTGAATTGACGACGTCATTGGGGGGATACATTATCTGCACAGAGAAGTCAGTACCAGTCAAGTACCAGTGAAGTCACCAGCCATGGAAACTAGGGAAAATAACAATGACTTCTACTGTACATTTCTCTTCTGAGTAGATAACATCCATTGTTTATATTTAATATATGAAAAATGTGACATGACAGATGTGTTATTTTGGTATTTAAGATGGCAAGATGCTAATAAGGCCAAGGTCAGGTAATTATTTGGTTGCTTGGCTTCTGTGTGCTGTGTGCAAATGCTAAAGACTGTTAGTAGTTGTTAGTGATTACAACTACGAGATGTAATGATACAAGTTTATATTGAATTGAATTATATATAATTTTCATTCCAGTCAGTTCCGACACAGAGAATAGCCTACGAAATTGCACAGAGTATTGTTGTGGGCAGACTGATGATTTATGCTCAATTGCTTGTTTGTAGCCTTTAAGATACTGTCAAGAAATTCTTTCTTATTCTAATCATCGACTCCGGAACCAGTTTTAACTATTCTGTGGGTAATGTGTGCACAATCCCATGCCTGTATCTTAATTCCTAACATTGAACAGCTGTCGAATACAAAATGAACTTCTTGTTGAACAAAATGAACAGCCTTCTTTTTTTAATTTTGACCCAAATGCATCACTGCTTCCAGCTTCCACCACTTTATGTATAGTATTTATAATGTAGGTGCAGTAGAAGTAGCTTAACTTATATATAGCATACCAAGTAGACATTTAGCCTGAAGAATTTTAACCTGTGTGCACCACACATTGCCTGTCCCAATGTCTTTATTGTGCCCATTTATTGTTATCTTAATGTAGCACCATTTGGATCCAGTATAGGGCTGAAATTACAATAAAAAAACATGTGACTTGACACTTGAGGTTTGCAAAGCCCAGGCTAGGCCAGAAGACAAAAATGTATGATGCTGTGTAAGTACCCTAGCCTAGGCTACCACACTTAACACCTCATGGTTGACACACGTTAACATGCTTTACCCTAGTCAATTAACCGTTTTCTGTCTGATTAGCAAGGCATGCCAACATTCACTTCATACCGATCAAAACAAACCGTTATCCAATTTCCTTGTCGCTTTGATTAAAGACATTTAATTAACAGTTCCTCAAATTACCTACTGTAATAAAACACTGTACAATGGTAACATTAGAACAAACAATAGCTTTGCTTTGTGTGGTAGGTTATTCCTCACAAGCACAATTAGTATGCGAAAAGCAGACAAACTTTTTTTTCCCTTCAATTGGATAGGACAGTGGAGAATGACAGGAAGTGAATGGAAAAGGATGCGGTAGGATCAGGAAATGACCTCGGGTCGGACTTAAACCGGGTTCCCGGATTTATGGTATGCCGCCTTAGCCAACTGAGCCACAGCCCCCACAAGCTAAGAAATTAAAAAGTTACCCCATTTCTTCATTCTTATATTGTCCAATGTCATAACCCTTTCTGAATCATAGGTGTCCGGTAAAACTTTTAATTTTGATTCCTTAGTTTGTCTTGTATTTTCTGACAACCACCTACACAACACAAAAATGGCACGGCAAAGTTATTTAAATGGCATCTAGTGCAGCAACCGCCTACTTTGAGTGTTTCATTGTTTTTTTTTGCCTCCAGTTTTATTAGAAATAACAATAACCTTTCACCAAAAACGTTCTATTGCCAAAGCATTGCTTACAGACCTAAAATCCGATTTTGAAAACTGGTTAAAAACTGTTGCCGCTAATGGATAGTAGATGGATGATGAGTTTGTGATGCGGTTGCGGATTAAATTATAGCCCCACCGCGCATCCCTAACAACTAAGCCTTGACCTCAATAACTGAACAGCATTACAACACAGGATTAGGTCAAAACTTTATAATTTGATGCCCAGGACAGATTATGTTAAAAAGTAGTAAAATTATTAGCTTTATCGTTAATTACTAATATATGCTTTGTTATTTCTACAGCAACACCGTAAACCAGCTCTGCAAGCCAGTTGACTGACGGGTTGACTGATTGGCCCAAACACCATGGATGCATTTGAGGCTTTGGCCGATGAGCTGACAGCGAGATCGTTCAGTTTCACCCTAAGGATCAACTGTTGATGACCCTGATGAAGCTCCAGCTGAGTTATTGCAGGACAACATCACAGAGAAGTTTAAAATGTCACAGTCTGTGGTAGGATAATCTCTCAGACGATGGAGTGGAGGAGAAGATGAGGTGGCCCATGGCTGCCCAGGGAGACAATCCAGGCAACGATGCCACAGTGCTTCAAGGAACATTATCCATTAAACACATGCATCATCAACTGAGACTCCCATCCAGAAGGCTCACAAATTGGACTCCAGAGGCGTGTCTTCAGTCATTACTATGGACAGAACACAATTAAGTTCCTGGTAGCTATTACTACTACTAGCACCATTTCGTTTCATGTTTATCTCTGTAGCGTATGGTGCGACATATAGTGACAAGTTCATCACAGCCAACTCTGAATTTCTAGAGTATCTATGTCTTGGCTGACAGAGGTTTTGTTATCCAAGATCTCCTGATTAAACATAAAGTCAAGCCAGCTTTTACCAAAAGAGGCCTGTATATATACCACCAACACAAGGCTCATAGCCAGCGTCTGAGTGCATGTTGAAAGGGTCGTATGCTGCTTGAAGAACTACAGAAAAGTCTCTCAAACAGTACCAATTACGGTAACCTTGCCTTGAAATCTGACAAGATTCTGAGAGTATGTGCAGGTCTGTGTAATCTTGTGTAATCTTGGTATGAATAAGATCTAAATAATATAAATAAGTTCTAACCATTTAAGTCCAATCAGTTGTAATGGTTACATGGTTAAAACATTCATTTTTACAAATCTATGCAAAACTTGAACAATTAGTGTTCAGTGAAAAAGAAAACGTTTGTTGCTATTGTCCATTTTTACATACATTTACAAAATGCACACAATGCAATTTGCCTGCCATCATTAATATGATTACTTGCATTACTGAATATAGTGGTCATATTCCTTGATCTTGCAAAAGAAAGCATAACTGACCTTCCCACTATGAAAGTACTGGTATGCCTCTGTGCTCTTAAATTTTTTTTATAGCCGTCCCATCGATCCCCACTGATAAAGTCCACCACCCTATGTCATCCACCCATTCAGTGGAGTTCATTATCCTTGGGTGACAAAGCGAATCTTTCCATCCGACTTTTTAATACAGTTTTTGGTCTCAAGCACAGAGACCCTAACCCTTTGCCATCAAATGCATGAACCGTTTAAGAGCGCAACATGCCACATGTGACATCAATGCCTTGTCCACCACTGATGAACCAAAAGTTTCAAGTCCTATAAGAAATCTTTAGGATTGTAAGCATGATTAGCCCCAAAGATATGTAAATGATTTGGATAAAAGTGTTTGCAAAACAACAAATTTAAAGCATAAGCTAGATAAAACTAAACATAAACTATGTAACTTCTTGCTAAAGAGAGAGAGCATTTTGACCTGGTTGCTCCCCTCCCCTTCAAAAGCTAATTTGAAACATCTGCCACTAAAATGGATATATATAGGGTATCAATAAAACTGTAAACCATGTTAACCATAAACCAAAAGTTATTGATACAGTACACTTTTTATTTTAGTGGCATAAATTGAGAGAGGGTTGGAGTCAGAGAACCAGGGACCAGATCATACAGGCATACATAGATATTGACCTTGATGTGGCTGAGTTTGTAAGGGAGGATGAGAATGCCATAATCAATATAAGTGTGTCATTTGATGTATCGTGGCAGAAAGCCGGCTTCACATCTCACTATGGCATTGGTGTGTACATCGACATCCTCACTGGGCTGATTATAGACTTTGAGACGCCATCCTCCTACTGCCATTCTTGTACCCTGAAAGACTCTGCAAGGTAAAGTTAAGATTACACAGGAGGAATTTGACAGCTGGAAGGTGACTCATGTAGACTGCACAAAAAATTCTCAGGCTCAAGTAAGGCTATGGAGCAGGAGGCAACTAAGAGGATGTGGGCCAGGTCTGTGTCTCAGCACCAGCTGCACTATACAGAGATGCTGTCTAATGGGGACAGTGCAACATTCAAGGAGGTGGTTGCACTCAACCCATACTCTGGGTATGAAATTGTTAAATTAGAATGCATTAACCATGCTCATAAGTGCATGGGCACTCTGTACTGAGCGCAAACTAGGGGGCAAAGGTCAGGGTAAGCTCACTGCCAAGAAATGCAAAGCCCTGCAGAACTATTACAGGGGGGCTCTTTTAACTAACCAAGAGTCACTGGATCAAATGAAGGCAGAAACTTGGGGTCTCCTTCACTGTATGTCCAGTGATGAAAATCCTAGGCACACTACAGTAGGTGCAATCCATGCTGGTGTTGGTACAGGAAAGCAGAGGTGAATGGAGAAAAGCCAGAAAGCCATAGCTCCATATGGGAAACGTTTTATCCCGAGAAGTGGGGCAGAAGCTGTTCCCTGTATATCACTGCATGTCCAGTGACAGCCTACTCAAGCGGATGCAGCATGGAGGCACTCAAAATGCAGAAGAATGCCTTAATTCTGTTATATGGGCCCGATGTCCTAAAACTGTGTTTGTGGATAAAGTAGGGTTGAGGCTGCAGCCAGTATGGCCATTTCTACATTTAAGGAGGATGTATCTGCAATTCTGGTTGTAATGGATAAATTGTGGTATCAGAGCACAGCCGTGAAGATGACATGCAATGAAAGATGATGACATCTCAAGGATCTCAAAAGCTAAAAATGTCCTGTCTTCCAGTGAAAAGCGGAGGCGAAACCATAAAAGCAGGGCCAAAAAAGTGAAAAGATACCAGCCGGAGACAGAGGAAGACCCTACATATGGTGCTGGCATGGATATGTAGACTGTGGATAGACTAGACTAACTTGGGGAAACTAGGCTGTCTAATTAACGTGTTCTGTCAATTCCGATTGAAGTTTGTCAGTTGAAGGACATATTAATGTGTTGTTTTAAATGTTATGATCAATGATCAAGATGTTATACAGTGTGGTACATGTATCTTACCTGAAACTAAGAATATATTTTGAATGTAATTTAGAATGTTCAATATAAATTTGTGGAATGTTGCCATAAAAATATTTAAAGGCTGTTTTGTCAAAATGAGCATTTTCTCACACTCAGAGTGAAGGATCTCCACTTCTGTAGCACCTACATACACCAAACGTTGTAGTGTTATTCCCAACTATATTTTGAAGGTTTTTATAAAGGGATTAGTTGATACATCATTCTCGGCCAGATTTAAATGGCATTCTATGTCAAAATATTTAAAATAAATATATAAATAAATAAATAAATAAATATTTTTAAAGCCTACTGCCAGTATTTTCTGATTTACTAAGATATTCATAGCTAAGATTAACTAAGATTAGTGTCAGGCAGTACCCAGGTAGTAGGGTAGTAGCTAAGTGAGTTAAATACCTAATTTACTTTCCACCCTCATCTCAGAAGAAGCTTCCAGCTTAGGTCGCCTCGTACGTCATTTCAGTTAATTCACTTTAGTTTGTTTTTGAAAGTTTAGATAGTTATAAAGTTTTATGTAGTAATATAGTTTAAAAAAAACAAACAAATAAAAAAACCAATACGACACTGATCTCAACAATACCTGACTCGGCTTGAACAAAATGCTCGTAGTAGATGAGCTAAGAAAATATTTTCCCACCTCTTCCAGAAATTTAGTGACATCGTAAATTTTGTGGTTGATAATGATCCATGTAGTCTTGAAAGAATTCCGTTGTTCCACGTCTGCCAGTCGGTAATATTGTGCATGAGCGCCATTTGTGCCATCTTGATCCATTGCGCAAAAAAATACCAGTTTTACACATTAAATCTAGTCTATCAACTTTTATAGTTTGGGCCTTGACGTTAATCTTCTATTCTAAAGATCTACTTCCTCAAATAAAAAAAAGGAACGCCCATTGTTTCCATGTCCCCGTTTGATTGGGTATTTCTGGCTGGGGGGAATTTTGTTACTTTTCGATTGGCCTAGCGGGTGACACTCAAATTGCTGACTAATTATTAATATAGGATGACAAAGTAAATCAGGGTATAGTTCATGCGAGACAGAAAAGCTACAAAAACAAAACTTCAAACAAACTTCGAACAAAATTTCGTTCTTAAAACAGGCCTAATCCACTGTGTAAAATAATTAAAGAATATTAAAAAGCTCAGTGCGAAAAATTTGGCAAAAAAATTGTTTGTAGGTGTAATTCCAGGGAATTACCAGTAGGCCTACATGGAAAAGCAAACAGTTAACTTGATACTTTTACATAGATGAAAGAATAAACATTAGATAGCCAGATGGAATTCAGAATAGAGTATAAGTTTTAAAATAACTGAAAACAATAACAAAAGACATCTGATTAACCTTACAAAAAAACTGCATTTTTGGAGAAGAATTAATGTAAATTGTGTTATTTACATTAATAAAATTATTAATTTATTTCTGTTTATTTCTGTAATAAAAGTATCAGTGCTTGTTTATTGTTTATGGTAACATGATCGATACACTATTTTAATGATACACAACTGTCATGTTCTAGGTTATTATTGTCCAAAGTTTTTTATAATGAGGGCCAAATACAGAAAAATTAACAAAGGGGCAGGTCACCAGTGATGTATAGTAACTAAGTAAAAATACTTCACTACAGTAGGCCTACTTAAGTAGGTTTTGGGAGTATCTACTCGAGATGTTAAGAATTTGGCGACTTTTACTTTTACTTCACTACATTTCCTAAGACAAATGTATGCTACTTTTACTCCACTACATTTTTAGTCGGCTGTATAGTTACAAGTATTAGAATTAATTGAAGTTTGTGGTAGACTGAGTTTTGGTGAAGCTGATTTATCATTGGATAAGTGCAAACAACAATTCACACCAGGCAACTTTTTAAGTTAATTTACCTTCTTCATAATCATTTATAAATGGCTTATGAGTGACATACTGTAAAAAGCTTCTCTCGGTCACCTCTATTGCAATTTCTGCAGTTACTACATTTGCAGGATCTAAAACACTGGGATGGCATTCGCGGTTCTAGACGGGGGCCAGGTGGGCCAGGGCCCCTGTAGAATTGCTCTTGGCCCCTGTTGTGGCCCCTGCACCGATCAGCCAATCATTTAAATTATTAATTTCTAACCGCGACATGCGCTTGTTTGAAAAACGGAACTAACGCGAGTAGCCTACGCGACGTGTTTTTAGACGGACTCATTAACGCTCTACAGATGCTGTTATCTGCAACCTGAAGAGACCAGCAGCGGCGCGAATTGTGAACTTTGCTTCTGATTGATAAGATGGAGCCCTGAACGGACTAACCTGCAAAACAGAGAAGGTAAGGAAAACTATTCATTTCGTAATGTCATTGTTTGCGCAGATTCGTGTTTTACTGTTATTCATCACTACAATATTTTTATTACGCTTAATCACGCATGTTTCTCTTGTTACGCTTGTGAATAAGAACCTTCATCTTTCTTAAAGGTTCTCTGTGCAGCAATATGTAACTTAATATTTATTTGTGAAATGTATGAAATAACCGAGAGTAGCTTACAGTATTTAGCTTATTTGTGAAATGCAAAATGCCAATGCTTTGCGAGACAGAGGTTACAATCCTCTCCGTTTTCTTTTTAGTAGGCTAGATCATCATGAAATGGAGCAGGAAGGACATTATGTCTTTTTTGCAAAAAAAAAGAAGAAAAAACAGAGAGAGTGAGGGAGATGAAGCAGAGCATGAGAGAGCTGAGGAGCAGGAGGAGAGAGAGGAAGTAATGGAGAGAGAGCCAGACATGGAAGTTGGAGAGTTGGAAAGTTAGGCATCTGAAAGGCAGCATGAAAGTGAGGAGGAAGACATTCAGAATCAGATTGAGGGACAGAATGAGGGACAATCCAATGACTCATTGGGATAACCAGATTCACCATGCATGTCAAGTAACGTTAGGCCTACAGCACCATCAGGTTTGTGATGTTTTGTGTGTGCACAGTGTGTGTGTGTAAGCAGTGTAAGCCTACAATTCATACTCTGTCCATGTTAAGGGTAAACTCTAATTGTAAATAATAATTAATAAGTTAACTAGATACATTAATAAATGAATAATGATACATTTAATGTTGTCGTCAGTTTCACTCTCTTATTAACCGAATTCATCTTTTTCCAGATATCAGCAACTGCATGGATGACACTCCAGTGCAGCCACATCTCAAGACCTTCCCCACCACACTAATGGGGGACAGGAGGCGCAGGTTTCAAGCCAGCTGGTATGACATTCACCCCTGGATAGAGTATTCTGTGATGAACGACTCAGTCTCCGGTCTACCATTAGGAGCGTCTGAGAAATCTTGGGGTGCTCAGCATTGAATCCAGAAGGTCCAAGGCTTTGAACCTTGATGCATTTGTAGACTGTTTCTCAAGGAGTCACAATCGCAGAATCTTGTTGTAGTGTTTCAGCCAAGTGCACATGCAAATGCTTTCGGATTTTGTGATTTTCAGCATGTGAATTTCTTTTTTCTGTCTACTCTTTTTCATTTCTTTATATTTTTCCTACTATAGTGAGATAATGACCATGTAATTTAAAGAGATAATGTAATGTCATGCTGTAAAACATAACTGTAAATATAAAATAAAATGTAAAAAAAAACAAAAAACTAATGACCCGTTTTGCCGTTATATATGGCTATAAATGTGCCCCCCTTAAAAACACACTGGCCCCACCTCTAGATTAAATCAAAATCACATGTATTAATGCACAAAAATGATTATGGCTGGTTTCTGTCCTTTGCTTTGCAAGTAAATTCAAATTAATGGAAGAAAATGTATAACAGTGTTGCTATTTTTTTTGTTGGTGTCAGCTACATGTTTCCTACTTGTACTTTTACTCTCATTACTTAAGTACATTTAATTATAGATTACTTTGCCTACTTAAGTACAGTAAATATTAGATACTTTTAGACTTTTACTTGAGTAACATGCTAGTAGAGTACTTGAACTTCTACCAAAGTAATTTTTTGGTAGGATATCTGTACTTTTACTCAAGTCGAACATTTGGGTACTTTATACCACACTGCAGGTCACACTGCACACACATACACACATACAAACCTTTCATTTACTTATCTTTTGAGGAGACAAAAAAAACAAAGAATTTTACTCTCTTATACACCTACAGTATAATGAGATGTGATAAAAGAAATCTTGAATCTATTCCTTTATGCCTGTCGCCTGTCAGTGCTGGAGCTCCATATGTTGTTACACCACAGAGCTTGTCCCATCTAAGCCCCCTCTTTTTATCCTCTGACACAGCTTTAATAACATCTCTACTCATCGTCGTGCCTTTTAGGCTTATATCAAGGAGTTCCTCAGCACAGCAAAAATCATAAAAACAATTTACAGCTGTACAGTGTCTGTGCCATCATGCTATCGAGTAGATGTAAAAGTTTTAAAGGTATCATAAAACACAGTTTTTGACAATCAGAAACTGCTTTAATAATATACTCATCGTTGTGCCTTTTAGGCTTATCATAACAAGGAGTAACTCAGCACAGCAAAAATTAAAAAAAATTGACAGTTGTAGGCCTACAGTGTCTGTGGTATCTGTGCCATGATGCTATTGAGTAGATTTAGTAGAAAGTTTTAGAGGCATCATAAAATATGTTTTTTGACAATCAGAAACTGGACCAGAGATGCTTCGAAACGATCTTTGGTTGGACCATGCAAATATAGGAGGTATCCTAGCGAAGTTCCGTGTCTTTGCACCTCTTTTCAGTGCGTTGAAAACTAGTTTGAAATGTTGAAGGAGGTAGGAGATGGTGTTGAAGTTTTGGTATGGTCCATTGGACACCTTAAGCTACCTAAATGCAACAATAACAAGGTAAATGTGGTTTTGCATTTCACAATCCCTTTACTTAGCTGACAAGTTTTGATTCTCTGCACCCCTGTATTTCTGGATAAGCTCCAATTGAACAATTCCTGCATTTTTTTTCCTGTGATTTTGATAAGGCACCACTTTATGAAATCACCATCTGAGAACGGTTTGCTGTGCTGGCCAATGACTTTAGCTCCATAACTTTCTGTTTTGGCGTTCTTCTGTATTTTGTTAGCACAAAAAACTGTTGAGTCTAGGCTAGCTGTGTTCATTCATCACTGGTAAAATGTGTAGCTGTGATGTTTGTTCTCATAGTGCTGATTAACATACTCTCAGCATCATCATTGAAAATCATATAGACACACATTGATTGTTGATACAATCAATTGATTGTGACTGGCATTAAAGCTTTCTCTTTGCTAATCAATTTTGTTTAGTAGAGACACTATTTCCATGGCTGGCTTCATTTAATGCTGAAACTGATACATAGGCTAATCTCAACAGATATGGGCTCAAGCTTTTAGTGCGGGCCACATTCAATTAGGCTATATTTTCAGAATTTCCACACTCACTTTGTAATTTACTTTTCTCTGTGAATTTTCTAGTAACTGGCGTTGAAACTTTTTCTATGCTTATTAATTTTGTTTTGTGGAGAACCACCATTTCCATGGCTAGCTCTATATAGAGGGTGTGACCTTTCCAATGGTATAAGCCACATCCCTGAGTCTAAAACTATATAGGAACTGTCAAGCTTTTAAAGAGCCCATAGAACACAATTTTTGACCATCATAAAATGTTCTTTGAGCCTCAATAATTGCGTATGCAAATTTGTGCGGCTGAAAAACACCCAGGAGTATTTCTCGCCGTCTATTCCATGCTCAGAAATGCATGCTCATTAAAAATGTTCGTATTTCCCACCCTCTGGCCAGTTTGATTGGCTAGTTCATTGTGAGACCTATTGGCTGGTTTTTCGCTGAAGCAGATTGGCTCCCTAGTTTCACTGACTCTTTCTCAGCAGTAAATCGTGAACTATCTGAGTAAACAGTAAATCGGTTAACTATCTGAGCTAAATAAACACGCAATGGACTTGTCAGGAATTCAACCATACAGCCAGATCCACAGTGTTTGGAAATTAATGTTTTAGACTGGTAAGTTTTATTAGAATTCCCGGTAACGTACTATGTAATTAAAACTACACATGCTTCACACATTCAGACATGGCATTGGAAAGTTAAACAGAGTTGGCATTTTACATGAAGGACTATTTTAGTAAATCGGTTAATCGGTGAACTATCTGAGTAAACAGTAAATCGGTTAACTATCTGAGGTAAATAAACACACAATTCAGGAATTCAACCATACAACAGCCAGATCCACAGCGTTTGGAAATGAATGTGTCAGACTGGTAAGTTTTATTAGAATTCCCAGTAACTAATGTTACGTACTATGTAATTAAAACTAGGGTGCTTCACACATTCAGACAAGGCATTGGGAAGTTAAACAGAGTTGGCATTTTACGAGCATTGAACGAGTCGGACTATTTTAGAGTGCAATAACTAACGTGTTAAATATGAATTTTGCCCATTTAAAATACCTGATATCCGACATCATAGTACTATTTATGGCGTATTTCCACTATGGGGTAAAACCCCGGTTAATCGGAGCTGGCCCAGGGCTTGGGCTTTTTCAGTTTTCAGCCTATTTGTTGCGACCCCCATCCTCCTCTTTTGCCTGCGAGAAGCCAACATTGGTACCGCTGGCATGTTTTGTCTTTCTCTCTTCATTTTCTCGGAGAAAACAACTGCAACTGGCTGGGGCACCTGCACTGTGCGACCCGGGTTCGATTCCCGCCCCGTGGTCCTTTCCGGATCCCATTCCTGCTCTCTCTCCCATTCACTTCCTGTCTCTCTCCACTGTCCTATCAAAAAAGCCCCAAAATATACTTTAAAAAAAGACATTCCAAGTTCACCTAAAACCCCAGTGTTAAAACTTGGTTTTGGAAATACCTGGGGGCGGCCCGGGGCCGTAGTGGAATCTGTTGTTATGGTTAGCTTGCTAGCCTACCAACACTTTAGTGACCGAGTGTGCAGCATGTTAACGTGGTTACCTACTGGCAGAATCGGTTGTGCTTTCAGTATAGTTGGAACAGAACCTGGTTTCAGGCGTAGTGCTCGTGAAAAGCAGGATCGATACAGCCCGAGGTTGACGAAACAATCTGGGGTGAAATGACCAGAGCAAAAGTTTAGCGGAATGTGGTTGTAGATAAACATCAACAACTCCCATTGAATGCAAGGCTCTTGAGGAAGGTAGTGCAAATTCCGGACAACCCTAGTACATCCTGGAACGTTACACTCACGTGCTGACATTTTTTCCGTATGATCTCCAGTCAAACAGAAATTCAACATGCACTTATTTCAAACAGAAATTCAACATGCACTTAATTTTCTTAGTGCCGTTAGCCGTTCTCAATGTTAGCTAGCTATCACATAGACTACAAGTGAATTAGCTCAATTAGCACAATTCGTTTTTCTCTTGCAGCAAAACTAGTGGAAATTCAACAAATTGCAGGCAAGTTAATAAAGAGTGGACCGGCTCCCCATAAACGGGCTCTGATACAACTAAACAGGGGCGTGTTTCCCAAAAGTATCGTTGCTAACTGAGTTTGAGCAAAGGAGTTACGGCATTACCATTTCCCAAAGCCATAGTCCAGATAAAGAAAGTTAATGGCACTCGATGCAGGTGCTTCCCAAAAGCATAGACTGGACGACTGCTCAGAATTCCATCGTTAAACGGCTTTGTTAACACGACACTCACGGAGCTGTCGTTGTTATGGTCACATGATGCCTTCTTCGTCTTTTTTGGGCTTAAAATGTCTGGGTTTTCCCCCCTTTGAAGCATTACCACCACCTAAAGTTGGCTTTAAATACTCTTAACATGCATTAGCCTGTAATAAGATTAGATGTTTTTAGGCCTAGTAGCCTGACCCTGGATGTAGACATAATGACTAGAACCCATGACGTTTTATGTGGATAATGTGGATTGTAGAGGTATTTTGGTAACTAAAGTCATGATGAATAGCATTAAATCTTTGCAAACATTGTAGAAAAACTACTCTGTAAATCAGTGGCGGCTGCTGGTCTTTGAAAGAGGGAAAGCTCATTGTTAGTTTACGTCACAAGATTTTTAAATTGATTTATATGCATATTCTACATTAGCATTCATTGTCTGCCATTGTGTGTATAGTGCACCTTGCTAGCTGGCTAACTAGCTTGCTAGCGAGCTAGTTCACTGCGACCTAGCCAACAATTTAACTATATAACAAAACAATATCAAACTCGAACAAGAAATTATTGAAATAATGTTAAACTGAAACAAGGAAATATGAGGAGTGTGTTTTATTTCCAATAACTGTCAAATTTCGAGTCAATAAAAAAATATGTCCCAGAATATGCCCCCAGAAACAAAGGTGTTGCGTTTATATTTTTGTTGAGTGTATTTTTTCTAAATCTCTGAGAAAAAAAACTCAAAATTTTCGAGGAAAAAATTAAACATTTTCGAGAAAAAAAGGCGAAATTTTAGTAACTGCTACTTTTTCTTGAAGGACGACAGTGATGGTAAAAAAAAGCAGCCCAATCATGTGGTCGCTGGGCCAATCACAATTTGAGAATATCATATTTTTAAAAGGATTTCTAAGAAAATTGTAGTTCTGATTTTAAAAAATTATGTGGCCATACATTGCTGCAGTCCGATCATTACATTTACATTTTACATTTAGCAGACACCGAAAGCGACTTAGACATAGGCATTTCACCTCCAGTGTTCTAAAGCTCAGTGACTTCCACCAAAGCCTGTTTAGCCCCTCCACTCTCTATTCACCCATTAGGTGGGCAATCGCAGGCGAGCGCAAAATCAGTGGAAGTCTATGGAGCTAGACGGCTAAATTGCATGTTTTCTTTTCATATCATCAACAAAGTCCAAATATTGTGTTTACTGAGAGATCAATAGGGGCTGTCAGTCAAAAGTGGAATAATCTGGGAGTCACATCATTTTATTTTCTCACAGGTTGTGCACCTGGTCGTGACCTAGTCTGTGCTAGCATCTAGCTGGTTTAGAATGCGTAACATCATCATATTTGCTCAAAAAGACATATTTTTTCATAACCAAGCAAGTTTATAAATATATATGCACCTTTTGTGTTGGTTCTCTATTCTGTTTTTATCACACTATTGCATTTGTTTATAAAAAAATTATATCCAGAGATATGTAGGAATTTGTAGGTGGAGCTCCATAGGCCCCATTTATTCTGCACTTGACTGTGAGCTCCCCCAGGGTGCAGTACCAAACAGAAGTGTTTGAGAGTGCAAGTTCTGCTTCTATTAAAAGTTCTCTGCTTCCACTCTCAAACACTTCCGTTTGGTACTGCAATCTAGGGGAGCTCACAGGCGAGTGCAGAATGAATAAGTCAAGATAGGACTATGCAGTGAGCTATTGGATTTTGGCAAATAGCCTCGCTCCCCGGAGTCCAACAAATGTCCTTTCTTTGTCTTGGTAATTAGGATTTCCCCTTAACCTTGTGATCGATAAAACACTTTTTTCGGTGAGACTTTTTTCTGTGCTCTAACAACTTCTGCAGCTTGTTTATATGAAATCATTAACCTTCTATGATGATGCACCTAGCTACAGCCTACAGTCATTTAAAGCGGTAAAATATTGCGACAAAGGACCTTAGGCCTTGTTAATCTGACTCCATAAAATTAATAGTCAACCTCATATTTTACCAAGTGGAGCACAAGAGTGCTGTTGCATATGAGAAGAGATATGAGCTGGTGGAATAAAGACTGGTTTATTTAATGGTAAACCATAAACTCAATGAATGAAATAGCCATAAAAAAGACATAAGCAGAGAGTTAACCAAATAACCAAAAACAAGGGAAATATAAAGAAATAAAACCAAAAGAAAGAGTGATAGATAACCACAACCTGGGTTTTATCTTGGATTCTACATTATCATTTCAGTCTCACATCAAAAAAGTCACTAAATCTGCCTTCTACCATCTGAGAAACATTTCCAGACTCAGGCCCTCACTCTCAGACTCAGTAAAAGAGACCCTTATCCACTCCTTAATTTCTTCCCACCTGGACCACTGTAATGCCATCTTGTTAGGTTTGCCCAACAAGGCCCTTGATAGGCTGCAGTATGGCCAAAACTCTGCAAGTGTCCTAACAGGCAAGTGTCCTAACAGGCACAAGGCCCTGGCAGCACATCACCCCATCCTTAAACAACTTCATTGGCTCCGTATTGTTTTCTGCATCACCTACAAAGTTCTCCTCCTTGCCTACAAGTACCTCCATAGACTGGCTCACTGCTATCTTGTTGACCTCCTCCACCAGTACACCCCCTTGAGGTCCCTGCAATCCTCTACTAAGGGCCAATTGGCCACCCCCTGCAGCAAACTTAGGACCTTTGGTGACAGAGCCTTCAATGTAGCTACCCCCACTCTCTGGAACAAATTGCCCTGCCATATACAATCTGCCCCTTCATTGACCCTGTTTAAAAATGATCTTAAAGCACATCTATTTAGAGAGACCTTTGGCCTCAAGTCCACCTCCCCAGCACAAATACAAACACTTGCATACACACATGCCTACATATAATGTAAAGCGACTTTGGGTATTTTGATAGGCGCTACATAAAACGAAGCTATTATTATTATTATTACTTCAACACCCATGTCATTGACATATATATACAGATATAGCCAAGGATAAGTCTAGTTAAACATAAGGCAACATTCATACAGCACTATAAATTAAAAGATACACATAATGATAAAGGCATCACCAAAACAAAACAATCAAACAAAACAATTGCAAGGACATTCGTCTAGTCATTTGCTGTCGATACTTGCATTTAATTTAGCTGAAAAAGTATAAGGAATCTCCGATTTTCCAGGAGTCCGTGTTTTAAATTAATTTTTATTTAAAAAGATGAACCTGTTCGAGAATTTACCTCCTATTATTTAGTGCACATTTTGTCCAAAAGACGTATGTTTTAAAGGTCACTGTATCACAAAATATCCTTTTACCTGTGTACTATCTCTACTTTCAAGTCTTTGCCATGCAGCAGGGGAGGTGCAAGTAGTAGCACTTTGTATGATAAACAGCATGTGTGTCCTTACTTACTCACACACACGCGCGCACACACAGCAGTTCTGTCTCACTCTTACTTACTCACACACACACTTACACAAACACAGAAGATGGAACATATTTATAATTTAATTTTACTATTGAATGTGTACTACTACATGTCTATGTTAAACGTGAAGTGTTAACATCTATCTAAGAGATATTACAGAGAAGGAGGAGGAACACATGATGATAAAAGGAGACAAGAGGCATGCAGAAAGATGAAAGGAAAGATGGACAGGGAGGAATTATGGTATTGAGAAGGGGCTACTGACATGTGTATGAGAAAGCAGAAACAAAGGTCTGAGAAAAATGGTCACGCTGAGAAGGGGCTACTGACACGTGTATGAGAAAGCAATCTAACTTGCCATTTTGATGTCAAACATGGGGTATTTTAGTACATTGGGGATCCACTTTTGTGTCATCCCTTTCACTCGAATAGCCTTTCTACATTCGATAGGACAACCAATTCATGTGTTTGGTATGGGTGAATACCTAACACCTAAACTCAACTTTTTGGTTTGCCAACTCATAACTTTGCCCCAAACAAAAAATCAATGGCAAAGCTTCTAAACAGCAATCTTAGTCATTACTTTATAATCTTTGTCATGTGTCAATGCCATGTGATCAGGACCATAGTATCTCAACCCATGCAACATTGCAGAACATTTTAGTATTTATCATTCTTTTGAATTTTCTCTGTGCAATTGCATTCTTTTACATGAATTTCAGCACTGCCAAAAGCTCAATCACATTTCTTTGAATTTCTATAAGATGGCATATAATCTATAAAAACTATAAAGACCCCCTTTTTTGTTTTATTGGTGGTGTTATGACTGCTTGGCCCATGACTTAACATTAAAAGACACCACACCTTAACATAAATGTAAAATAATATTATATGATAATGAAAATAAATCAACATGTGTCTATAAATAAATAACAAAATCATAATGCATGCCAGAGGAAATGTCTCCTGTTAGAGCAGGAAAAGAATGAGTGAGAGAGAAAAGGACTCCCCATGGCCTCTGCATTATTAGAATAAATATAGTTAAACAGAGGGACCTTCAACCAGCAAAATGTCCTTGCTAAAAAAAATCTTACAGGATGCTAATGAAGCATATAGCTTTTTGGGATGATATACAATTGACTGATAAAATATTTACCTCATTAGGGATGAAGCTTTTTTTGTTGTTTTCCACACCATAACATGAACATACAGCAATAGGCAACAAAGAAAATCTAAAAGTTTTTTTAAATTATTGCCTTCAAACAAATCAAACTAATTTCACAGATTCTAGCTCTCATTCAAATAACAAATGTTTTCTAATGGTCCTTGGTGAGTTTTGTTTTGGTTCTTGGGTACAACACATGTTGAGACAGAGCTAGAGACAGTTAAGGAGGGGAGGAGCTTTCTTTGGCTGCCAAGGAAACAGGGAACTGCTGGTTTTGTCCAGGCAGAGCAAAGTAGGAAAGGCCTTAAAAAGGGGTCGGAAAGGAAAGGGGTGGGGTGTATTTGTAAAGAAAAAAGCAAAAAGGAAAGTCCATAAAGAGGGGAGAAGAAAAGAAACCAAGTGGAAGGTTGAAACAGAGGAGTGGGTAAGAAATGAGATTGTAAAGCAGAGAGACACTCTGGTCTAAATAATATTGTCATACTGAAGAGCTTAGTCTGTGAATTAGTACTGCATTTCTGTTTTTGTCTTACTGCCCCTCTTAGTTTGCTGAATCAAATGTTGGGGGGAAAACTGAAAAGGACTACAGACAAGAGTTAAAGAGTGAGGCAAAAGCAAGAGTGACTCTGACATGGCAAGGACACAAAGGACGGACCTACCATCAGGGGCACCCTTGATTGGAGCTTACAACTGTGCCCTTAACCTCAAATATCATGGAGGACTACAGTGAGAGCTAAAGCCCATTTCTGGCCTGGGTGAATTGGTAGTATTTGGGCAAAAACACAAGGACTGAGTTGCAGCTAAACTGGAGAGAGGCACGAGAGGAGTGAGGGATGAGGGGATCATTATGCCAGGTCCTGGGCACAGCCTGGAAGTTTTGCCTTCTCAAATGGTTCAATCTTAAGGTGTGCAGAAGGAGTACTTTTCTGTTTGCTGTCCTATGGTTTGGCTCCTGGCTGCTCCTCAATGGCCTGTTGTTTGTACACAGGAATATGTTTTCAGATGTCTGCACAGATGACAAAAGTCGAAGAATACTCCACCGAGTGGTAAGAGTTTGGTTTTGTTATTATCTTTAATATCATCATAAGATCAACTGTCTGTGTGTACATAAACATAATATTGCAGAACATTTATTCTACCACTTTTTAGATTTCAATCATGTCTGAATTGGTGTGTTGTCAGTCACTGTTTGCATCAGGAGGCTTGAGACTTTTTGTTACAGCTGTCAGTAATTACTCATTAATCTGTCTGCTAATCTGTTAAATGTTGTAATAATCTACATAGTTGTAGCCTAATTCTCAAAAAACTGATATATATATATAAATGTTACATTGTGCAATAGAAATTGTAATACTTTATACTATTTGAAGAGCATGCATGTCAACAGGAATTTGATTAATCTAATTATCGAAATGCATGATCAATGTGTTGCAGGCTGACACATCAGAATCCTTATAGAGGATACTAAGGAATTTCATTTAGAATGATGCAGCAGAGCTTTGTAAAACATTTAGAACCAACACAAAAAATGAGCCCAGAGCATATTTGAAGCTTACCTTTTTTTGGGATTTGTGACAAGGAAATTCATACATGAATCCCCATGTCAGAAATAGAGGCCTTCATTTTGTTTATGGACACATTACAACAGAACTGGAATTTGATTCAATTTTTAAATGCACATATAAAACATTAACAATAATATTTTAAAAATAATTGTGTTATTTTTTAGAGATTAGAGTTACCCATTTCTTAATGAGAATTCAGACTTGTGGAAGCTGACACAGCATTGCACTAGGACTCAAAGTAACTTCAATGTAGATAGCTAAAGCAAGAAATCAAAGCTACAGGTAGCTGACTAAGTAGGATTCGGGGGATTTGGAGGAAGATTAAAAAAAATTTGATGGATTGATAGCACATCTCCCTGCTTGCATTGTCACTGATGACAATCAACTGACTTGTTGGAATTAGAGCAAAATAGAATCACCGTCTTCTGACCACCAGGTCAGCATTATACACCTTAATATCATAGTTTTGGAAGTATTGTCTTGACAACAAGCCCACCTCAATCAAAGATCTTGGACACTGACTGCTCCGGTTGAACCCTCTCTGCCTCAATGGTCAGACCAACAACAGTCCATCAATGGTTCCTACAGTTACACTACAGAAAAATTCATTCTGGTGCTTGAGCCCATATATATACAGTATATGCCTATATGACCAAAGTTCCTGGGCTGATGGCCCAAAGCAGGCTATTATGAGTCTAGATATCATACTTCCTAAAATTGTCTGGAACGGCAGGATAGACTTACTACCTTAACTCCTACCTTAAACACATTAAATTGCATTAAATCTCCACATTGCAAATAGTACTGGTGTTGTTATACTCTGAATTGATACTTTTTATTCAGTTAGGTCTCTTGGAGAAAAAAATGTTTGGAGTTTTGAGAAATTCTCTCTCTAGTTGTTTGCTCATAACATTCCTGACATACTAAAAATGACCATTGACCAGGCAAATAATTTTTACTATATTTAACAGGAGGAATCAACCAATACTCTTTAATACTTTCTCTCTGGCCATGTCCTGAGTCAGAGAGTGTAAACATCCAGAAGTACCAGGATTTCACACAAAACACTACCCTTAACACTATTTTAACATACAATACAAACCTCAAACTCTTTATAGTTAGTAACCATTCAGTACTTGAATCGGTCAAGTGAAAATGTGATTCAAAGTGATATTATATACAGTAGGTCAAAGTCAAGGTAATTCTATATAATACACCATAGACAGATAGATATATTGTTAGATAGTTAGTTATTTAGATAGTTTTGTAGTCATCCTGTAGCATCCATGGTGACACATAGGCCTGGACCTTGTTTTAGTGCAACAAGGTATTGCAGGTTATTTCAAAGATATAGCTAAGTTTGAGCTAACTAGTCCTGATCAAGTGTGTAATTAATAGTGTTTTGCACACAACCCCCAATTGGAAGGAAGATAAAATATGGACCAGAAAATAATAACTAAAAGTAGCATCTTTGGACCATGTCTTAAAAATGCCCTTTTAGTTAAAAATGCATACCAAGTGAAAATTTCATTCGAAAAGTTAGATAGGACTTTTGATTTGTGGTGCCTATCCCTGACCTTGGGCCTAGCCAAGACATGACCTACCTATTGAAGTGCATCATAAAAGGCTTATTGTAAGCAAACTAGAAGAACATAAAAGAAGCTACTGTTTGGATGTCACCAAGACATATTGTAAGTTTTAATTCAAACAGCTTACTTAAGGAAATGGCACCCTATTTAGTTAAACAGAATAAAGGTATGGGCCATACTTCCTATTTGGATTATTTAAGGTAGCCTAAATATTTTTCAGTTTGACTGCCAACTGCATTGCCCCTGTATTCTGCATCGCTTGTTTGTCTGCATTGCTCACAATCCAACACAAAACTTGTACACTTCAAGAGGCAGTTAAAGGCAACAGACAAGAGGCAGTTAAAGTTGAAGAGGCAGTTGCAGGAAATAAAAAAATGCATCTATGTAATAAAAAAAATCTATGTAATTTTTACCATTGTAACGCAATTGTCTGATCTGATAACGATCGTTAATGTGCTTGAATGCTGTATATGAAAACCCACCTTGAAAAAGGACCAAACAATGTCATTTCCGGACAACAAAATGATTAAGCTACCTTTTCAATGTCTATAATCTATAATATAAACTTCAAAGTGTTTATTTCAATGATTCCCAAAGTTTATATTGCTTAATTCTTGAAATTTTCAAATAATGTAATGTTAATTTTGCCAATCGGAATGTATGGACTTTTATTAGCCACACCTGGCTAATCAATCAGTGTTGCACTGCATGATGGGAGCTCGTGTGGCATTAGGAAAATTATATTGGTAGTCTACTGCATAAAATGTTAGAATGTACATAAATGTTTATAAATTCTAATTTGAGCTAATTTTGAAAAAAAAAAAGGTAGTATCTTTGCCCTGCTACTTGAGACAAAATGAGAAGGATTATGTTCTGTATATCTGTATCTTAAATATCTGTATAAGGTTAAGGTTACATGCATTGTAATAAATATTTCAAATTACAGTTACAGTTTTCTCACATCTTTCTTTTCTTTAAAATTTTTAAAGACTGTAAGCAACTAGGTACTGTAAGCAACTTGAACATTAACATTTTTTTTCTTGCAAATGTACAGTTCTGCCAGATTTTTTAGTACTGTACCTGACATATTGCATAAATGTTTTGTGTGTCTTTCAGTGTGTGGAGTACCAGCAAGGAGTTCTGACTGGTGACCTCTGTGAAGATCTGTGCATTGGTGGTAATGTTGAATACAAACATTGTCTCTACTACGAGAACGGCAAAAAGGTTATGGTAGCTGATTGGAGAGGCATTCCCGTTGTGCTTAAATCTAAACTAGAAAACTTCTCTTCTTATGAACCATTTAGTTTCTTGGACTATATAGATACACCTGGTAATACTGGGGATAGAGAGGACCTCACACCCTTGGAGGTTGTCCTCTATGCTACCCTCGAAATCAAGAACTCTCTTGGTCTTGAGATGAATATCAACATGACACTACCTCAGCTATGGGGACACCAGGTCAGGGAACAGGGATCGGTTTACAGCCAGGCAGAACTGGCTTCACTCTGGGCACTTCTTCAGCAAGAAGAGTACACATTCCTCAGGGTACTTCAGGACCTTAGCCACCATGTAGCCAAGGTCATTGGCTCATGTGGACATTTTTATGCTGTGGAGTATCTTGTGGCTGGGCATGCTTGGGATCAAAACATCTTCTCTATAGATGATTCATCTGGCTTGGACCAAACCTCTTGGAATAAGAATGGGAGGACAGGGGTAGACAGGGACAGAATACATCGTATTGCACTCAGCTTTTTAGATATGGTTGGACACTTTGAAGAGGACTTTTCCCACCATCTTCACCTTTGTGACATCAAGCCTGAAAATTTTGCTATCAGGAAAGATCTTACAGTTGAGTAATGAATGTGCATACACATACACAGAAGCACATACACAACTGAGATTAGATCTTACTTAAATGCAAAATCTGTTTAATCAACACTCAAGATAGCTATGCACTAAAATTATGAGACTAAAAATTATGAGATTATAAACGGTAAACTCTGAATATCTTTCAGGTTACTGTAAATTACATCAACATTCTGGGAGTATTTTTAAAGATTCCACTCCAAACTGGGAGCTTCCTAATTCATGTAACATTGCTATTCTAAAGTTGGACTTTCCACACTGCAAACATGCAATTTCTGACATCAGTACATTTGACTTTTTTTTAGAATATGTATAGCACCACCATAGACAAAAGTGGTCATGTGACTATTCCATCACATAACTATAACCAGAGGAAAGATGCTTACAAAAAATATTTGAAGAGGTGTAAAAGTAAAACGGGAGCAGACTTATGTGAGTTTACGGCTTCAGCTCTGAAGTGTAGTCAAGCCATACATGATTGTTAAATTGGCTTGACAATATAGTAGCAACCAGACATATTAAAGTCATAGAGTGAGAGAAATAAGGGAGGTAATATTGAGAGGGTCCAAGTTAGACAGTGCCATCTTATAAATGAGTCAGTTGCAGGGCCTTTGGGTCTCCAGTAAGGCTTGTTGCAGTCCACTCAGGGGCAGTTGGACAGGAAGGAAGTAGGAGGCAGGGATGACATTCAGAAGAGATGACCGTGGTGTAGGTGGACAGAGGAGGTAAACAGGTTAGGCCTAGGTAATTTCACATATCAGTAACATGTGTGTCATATGTGCATATCATGGCTGTCCAGATAATGTATTAAAATAATCTCACTTAATCAAAATTAAAGGAATTAAATTCATGAAGCAACAGGGGATTGGACCAGAGACGTTTTTAAACGATTTAAACGATTTTGGTTGGACCATGCCATTATGTGTCATCGCACCTCTTTTCAGATTGGCCATTTTCAGCCCGGTCATTTTTAGTTTCAAGTTTACATGTAGCAGGAGGCGGGAGACGGTGTTGAAGTCTCGGTATCGTCCATTGGATACCTTAGGCTACCTAAATTCAACAATAACAAGGTAAATGCGGTTTGACATTCTATGACTCCTTTAAAAAAAATCGGAATTTAATAAAATGTCACCTTTATCACAGAGTAGCGAATTAGGCTCATACAGATTTAGGACTATACAGATTTCCGTGGGTGAAATTAAGCTAGTTGCAACATAACTTTGTGGTGAAATGTAGCTCTGCAACTTGAATGAATCCACCACATGACCAATTATGTTTATGTAGCCTGCATTATGCAAAGTTAAGTTTTATCATATTTTGTAAACAGTCAGTTTTCATAGAGATATGAGTTATATTTGACATGGAACATATAAGTATATTTAAGAAATTAATTTACAATTTACACAGATGATTAAAAATGTTTTTTAAAAGATGTTTTTGTAATGTTGCGGTTAATTTTATGACATTAATCATGATATCCCGGTGCAATATCTCCCTTAAAAGCTTGTCTATTCCAAATTACATTTATAATGCTAATTAAAAGGCTTATTGTTAGGATGCAAATTATTATGGATAATGTAAAGATTTTATACATATATGTTATGGTATAGGTCTAGGTATGATATTTCATAGGTTACAGTATAAAGATAAAATACATACCGTGGTCACAACAAGTGGACAGTAATGCATAATGGTACATCATATTCAAAGCATAAAGATATGGTTAAATATATGTTTTAGGGGTTAATTCTACTGATGTACAGCGATACAATACAATAATGTTGTTACATGTTCAAGGTCCATTGCACAGATAAGCCTACAATCCAGAGAAATACTTGCACAGATACCTTTAAGCAGTGGTTCTCAAACTTTTTCTGTAATTGGAAGAGGGAGAACTCTCATGCCCACACTTGCCCCTTAATATGCAAAAATGGCAGCAAAATAGGTCAAATTTCATATAATCTGGCAGTTTGGTGTATGTGAGTATGTAAGTTTGGTGTATGTAAGTATGTAATTTCATGTGATATGCGCATGGTATCTGAGTGACAAAAAGTCTGTAATATGACTGAGGAGAAAGGGGAGAATTTGGGAGGCACAGTGCTGCTGTCAGTAACATTTTGTGCCCTACCTGTTAATGTGTTAATGCATCACAGTTTGAGAAACGCTTAAGGTATGTTGCAAACTGTTAAAGAATGGACTCAAAGAATGCCATGAAAGTCAATGATGAGTCAATAATCAAACAAAAAATGAAGACATGCAATCCTCCCAGAAACAGATGATATAATCCCAAATTACGAAAACTGAGCTCGAACAAAATAAAACTGATCAGTCTTACTGGCTTTTGATGGAATTTTGTTGATAAATATGAGTTTGGCCTCATATACCTGTAGCCTATGGGTTACAGATATGTACATTAACACATCAAAATTGTTATAATAGTCCATTAATGACGTAGTGACGTGCTGCCTGTTAGTAAGCATTTGTTAATGAAAAGATACAACTTATCTGATGTGTTTTATCCTGCGACTCTTGGCATTATCTGTCATATTTATTGCTTTGATGATCACAATGCACCTTATAGTAATGTTTTTTGTATGTTAGCTAACTTCTCTTTGATGGAAAATGTGTACTTACTGTACTTGATTGATAACAAACCCTTTATGTTTTTTTTAAGGTGGTGGCTATAGATGTGGACATGGCTTTCTTTGAGCCGAAAATGCAGGATATATTGGCACAGAACTGCACCAGTGACAGAGACTGCAACTTCTTTGACTGCATCTCCAAGTGTGACACACACTCCAAAAAATGTAGCTCAAAACGAAAGAACAGCAATTTGCAGGTGAGTATTTCACTGTTTAATCAGTCCACATACAATTTACAAACCTTCTCCCCCTCTCTCTCTTTCTCACGCACATGCATTCTCTCTGTCTCGGAGTTGATTTGTACATGTTTAAATTCAGTTGAAAGTATACCCTTGCTGTTAAACCTAAATCGCCACCTACACCTACAAGGATAAAAACTAATATGCCACCTACACCTACAAGGAGATGATAAACTGCAGGAAGAACAAGTTGACAAGAGCTCACAGAGTTCTGAGCTGAACTCATTACATCCATCCACGACAGAAAGTTTGAGCTTTCAGGCTTTATTCATTATGTAAAATGAAGTCCATCTGTTACTGGCCACCTGCTACACTGAAAGCAGGCATTTCCAATCGGGCCCTACAACAAAAGTTTTTTTGTTTTTTTTTAAGTAAATTAAATGCAAGTGATTTAAATGGTGGTACAGTGAATGCATCTTATTCAAAACTTTGTTCTTTACATAGTTGAATGTGCTGACAACAAAATCAATTGATTGTCAATCAGTGTTGCTTCTCAAGTGGACAGTTTGATTTTAACAGAAGTGTGATTGACTTGGGAGTTACATTGTGTTGTTTAAGTGTTCCCTTTATTTTTTTGAGCAGCTTATATCGTCTCATTCAAAATTAAAACAGGAAATGTAAATGTAATCTCATTGTAAATGTAAGCTCAAATGAACTTCTTATTTCATAGTCAATTTTTAAATTTCAAGTACTGCTTATTAGAACTTATTTGAAGCCATTTAATATTTAATTTAATATTTAATAGCCAATGATGAATTTAAATTTGATACTTTGAATGATCCATGTCAAAATTTATTTTCTGAATAACTTTTATTTAATTTTTGTTACTTTTACCCCTTATAATAGAATGGCAGTGGCCCAGAACTATTTCCAAAGTTCCAACATCCATATAACAAAAACAAAATAAGACAACATGATTTATTTTTTAAGGGTTTTATTGAAATCTGAGGTTTACAATGCAAGCTAAATAGGCTTATCCAGCCAATACATTTAAAACTGAATGAAAAAGAAAATAGCATAATATTCAACTACAGTAGGCCTACAAGTGAGGGCAATACTGTATATCTCCATATATCTTCATATTTTTTAACTAGAATGTAATTACATAATTACATAATTAATATTAAGATTGGAATCTACTTACAGTAATACACCAATATTGAGTCAATTTATGAATATTATGATAAATTCCTATTTAATACACCAAGAGTAACTGTCAAATTCTGTATTGGCATGCACAAAATGTATGCAAGTAATATAATTGTCATTTTATTTTCTAAACTTCAAAACTTCAAGTTGGAAGCAATCTATGTATAAAAATGTACAAGCCTGCTAAAACAGGCAGAAAACCACTCACAGTTCATAACCACTTACTGTGTCCACTGGTAACCCTATGCAGCCTGTGCTTAGTAACAAAAGAGGCTTTGTACTATGGCTGAGAGGTCAAGCATGGCACACGGTTCAAATGGTAATGGGAATATGGCTGATGATGGCACTGCTGATAATGAACTGAAGGTTATGCTTGAAACAACTGACCCAAGGGGCAATTTTCCGCTCCTATCAAGGGGATCTCATTCTGTCTGGTCATGTCTCATCCTGCTTTCTTCCATTCTCTCTGTTTGATAGGTGATCTGTGAGAAGATCTTCAGACCTTGGTTTTCTCCCACGGTCCTGGGTTCCAAGGCAGAACTCCCATTACAAGTGGAACTACAGAGTGTAGTGCAGGAGTGTGCTGAGACTGAAGGAGGTCTGGACATAGAGTATGGACGAGCCATCCGACAACGCCTCTCCAGACTACTATCACATCTGCTGCAAGAGCGTGCTGCCAACAGACACACACAGGAACACGGAAAACCAGGATACCCTCATACTGCATTAAACTTCTAACCCTTGGTAGTGGGTTTCTGAGGATTTAAAGACTGCTTAAGTGCACTTGGAAAAATGCACAGTTAACCATACAAATCTATTTTATTTATATAGATTGTTACATTATATCCTAAATGATGCAGTAGAATAATTTGTAACAATTCTCATTCATTTTCCATTTTCCCGTCATGTCTTTTAAAAGTTTCTATTAGATATGGCGAGCAAATCTCATAATAGTTAGATAATGGTCACTACATGAATCCATTTGTGCTTTTGATATATTTTGATTTGAATAGGTAATGATATAACTTGCAGATTTTAATAAATAACATATAATTATTGGCAGAACATATAATATAATATAACATATAATTATTGGCATTGAAATTGGTAATGTGGGGGGAGGGAGGCTAGGGCTCTGTCTATGGTCTGATCAACCTGTGTCCCAATGTACATAATTAAAGTGTATTGTAGTCAATTATACACACAAATGAGTTGGGGAAAAATACTGGGAAAAATCGTCCTACTTCAAAGTCAAAGTCAAAGTCAGTTTTATTTGTCAATTTCTTGAAATATACTTGACATACAAAGGAATCGAAATTACGTTTCACACTTGTCCCATGCGTAGACGTTGACAACAATAAAGTGCAGATGCACAACAAAAACTATTCTAAACATTAAGGTAATGTTAAGTAAAAAAAGTGCAATTATACTTTCAGGATATAACAAGACAAGACATAACATGCAATGGTGATCTTAATATTTAAAAGGTTATTTTCCAAGGTAATTTTCCAATGTTTTCACATCCCGTTCTCCCACTTATTTCCTGTTACACTCTACTCTCCTGTCAGAATAAAGGCAAAAGGCTCCAATAAATGTGCTTATAGCCTACTCATAGCCATCTTGTTTGTTTTTGTCATAGTTAATGAGGAATTCATTAAATACTCTTAAAGATGCATGGTATCACAAAAGTATTTTCTACCAGTCCATGGTTTTAATGGTGGCTTCTTGTGTGGTTGTGGCTTAACTTAAGCTTTATCAAAGTGATTTAACGGCGGTTTACAGGTCTTGAAGCAGATGATGTTTGAGCAGAGGGACTGAGAATATAGCCATTTCTCAATAACTCAACTTTTCTGTTCTTGCGTTGTCCTGAAATTGTGATGCATCATAAAACTTAATAAAACACAACCACAACAATGTACTGTTCCAATTCAAAAGTTTTCAATTACTCAAGAACACATGAAATTCCTGGATGTTTTTTTTTTTTTTTACATTTTATCAAGGATGCATCAGATGGTGACTTCTTGGTGATATCTTAAGGACCATTCTGCACCATAATACACTTCTGCACCCAAACTGAACTGATCACAAAATTAAAAATGGAGCAAACACAACATTCACTATTTCAGTCTTAAACTACATTCAGAATTGATGGCTGTATATTTTGTAAAACGACAAATGGTGGAAATGGTGACAGTTAAATCTTCATATTTCAACAATCTTAATTACCTGAATGTAATTATTTAATTAACCTTTATTTAACGTTTAAAAAAAAAAAAAAAAAAAAAAAAAAAAAGCAGCAGTCAAGAAATTGCATGACGTTTTATTCTCAACAATAGGCCTATTAACCACCACAAGACAGGTAAACGAAGATATTACTGCTCTTGCGCTGAGACAAGTATACACAAACGCATCTGTCTCAAACTGCTTTTTGAGCTTTGGCTACTGTATCCTCGTGTTCTAGCAAGTTTGCACTCCCATTCTCGACTTCTCAAGTTTTAACTTGCAGGTACGTAAGTCCGTTCTTGCCGTTCTTTGTATTGAGGAACTGCCTTGTCCTCAGCACCTGATTATGGTGCTGATGAGATGTTGCTTTGTTCGAGTACACAGGCTGGCCAAGTTCCTTAATGCATCATCATATTTCATCAAACCTCCAATGCAAAATATATTTGCTTTAATATATATGCTAAAAACAGAAAGTTTCACTGTGAGGTCACATAAACTTCATTCTAAACTAACTTCATCTAATCAAAAGTGCAAAGAGCAGCAAGTGCAGAATATACCGTATAAAGTGTATACAGTATAGACACAGCATATACAGTTAAGGCAGTGGTATACAGTTATGTGCAAATGAGAGCAGTAGAAGGAGGTAATTTAGTAGTAAGTATGGTAGTAGGTATAGAGTGAATACAACTTCTATGTTTCTATGCGCTATAGTAATACAGGTAGATAAGGTATGGCGCTGTAGAGTAAACAATAAGTATAAATACAAAATTGCACAGTAATTCAAAGGTAGCAAGCAGTGAGACTGCTAAACAAAACAGGTCTGGTGCACCAGCACTTCTGAACATACATAAATTTAAGCTTTCCATACTAATCTGACAAAAAATGCACAATGCACCTTCTGCTTAAATACCAATATACTCTACCTCAAGCACCTTCTGCTGCTCAGTACAGCAATAAAGTGAATGTACACCTGTATGCTGCTAAATACCATTTTACCTACCTCTACTCTGGTTTGCCTTGTCTTGCTGTCTATTGTCTTGATGCACTTTATGAATAGTACAGTATTTTTATAATGTAGGTGCAGTAGATGTAGCTTAATTTCTACGTAGCATACCAAGTAGTTTTATTTAAGCCTGTGTGCACCATGCACCATAGCCTGCCCCAATGTCTTTATTGTTATCTTAATGTAGGACCACTTTGATCTAGGGCTGGACAATTAATCGCATTAGCAATATAATCACAATTTTGAAAAGCGCAATTTCGAAATCGGAGAGTTGCGCAATTTTTTTTTGTTTTGTAACTGCATAGACTTGTTTGTTAGAGACACTCTGCACATGTTAAACAAGGATTGGGGTTCAACGCAACAACATATTCTTTTGAATAAAAATATGCTGATTAATGAGTTGTTCATTTTCTATTTTTAATTAGAGATTGTGTACAAATATGCATATTAATGGGACATATTCGGTGCTTCTGGTGAAAAATCGCAATCACAATATTGGTTGGAAAAAAAAAATTGCAATTTAGTTTTTTGGCCAAATCGCTCAGCCCTACTTGGATCCATGATGTAACGGTGTCTCATCTCACTTCACACTGTGTATAGGGCTGAAATTACAATAAAATACACTTGACTTGACTATTTCACATAAAATACTTAAAAAGAACACTGAACACCACATTTTTAGTGGGAGATGGGATTACACACCTGCCAAGTTTGTCAGCCAGGCTGTGGGGGACAGGGCTTGTGAAAGGGTCAATTGCAACTGTTCAGAAACTTCATGTTCAAATAAAATAAAATGAGGGCAATTTTCATCTCCATTTGTAATATTTCCAAAAAATAAAAAAAACTGTGTGACTCAAAACACGCGCTATGTTTTAGTGCATAGTGCGCGCGCACACTGACAATTACAGTGAAACTAAGTGCATTGAAAGTACCTGGATGGCGCACTCATACATGAATGACATCCATGGCATGACCAATTCATCTGTGCGCAAAACAATGTTAGGAAAAACTTACATTAGCAACTGGTCATAGTTAGAAACTGTATACAACAGAGGTGCACTCGAAAAAAAAAAAAAAAAAACCTGAAAGGGAATACATTAAAGTATTTCCCATAAAGTACTTTAAAAGAACCCTGAAAAACATTTCAAGAGATTGCTGATATAACACCCCCTCCATATGTCTACTACCCATAGTTTGTTAACTTTATGTATTGAGATAAACTTGCTATTTACATTTTGTGACCTTGTAAATTCATATTTTACCTTTTTATAATTTTTGAAATGGGAAGGACTTGTGAGATGCTATGATTGTACACAATTTAAGAACTTCAAAGTGGCGAACAGGAAAAAATTGATTATATCTTTTTGAGTGTGTGTGTGCGCATTTAATAAAGCTCACACTTGAATGAAAAAAATCATTTAATAAAGGCACATGTTTTATTTGAACAAAACCTCATACGAGTTCATATTCATACTATTACAGAAAGTCTTGCATTATAGTATTACACTCTACGATAAACGGTGGTACAGCAGGACAGGTCTTCTGTTATTCTGTCAAGTGTACACAGATTTTGAAAACATAAAAGTTATCTAAAGTATATAAAGGAAATTATTACAGATCTACTCTGTTTTCACTACAATAGATGCAAAACATGAATGTTATTTTTAAAAATCATTTACAATTATTCAGTAATAGGAACTAGCTTTCTCAAATCCCATTTGGCAACATGACATAGCATGTCAGGGCGTATTCAGACCTTTTCCCCCCCCATTACAGCCTCGACTTGGCCTGGAAAAAGTTCATAATGGCCTGCATACATTCATCTGAGAGCCAGCGCTCCACCAGACGCTCCACTTCCTGATCATTGACCGCATGCAGGCGATCCCTCTCTGCAGCCCGGATGATCTGCTTAGACAGGGCTAAAGACTGAAGCATACGAACAGAAGACAAAAGATCAGTGTTCAAAGGTAAATAGTTTAAATTTTTTTACGTGTTTACATGAGATACTGCAGTTCTTTAATGAACACCAAATAAAATTAGGTCTTTCAATGTCAAGAAAAGCATTGTATGGAAAGATCATCATAGCAGCGTTTCCCCCTAAACATTTTTAAAGCAGGTGTGAAGAGGCTACATGCTAAACATTGTGCTTACAAGTGGTTGCCAAAAAAGTGATGAGTATAATGTAGGCTAGAGTAAAGTGTCATTTTGCAAGTGTCTACTGTTAGTGGGGGTGATAAGCTGTAAATCATAAGAATTGTGCACAATTAAAATTGTGCAACAAACATTTTCTCATTGCTCTTTTAACGTTTTGCCTCTAAGCATCTTGTGTAGGGGGTGTTTAAAGATGGGCCAAGCAACGGTCTGTTTTTTCCTCTCACAAGATCCCTCTAAAGACCGCTGTATTGCATTGTATTGCACTGCATTCTATTAGAGGCGGTCCGAGATGCTGAACATTGCAAGTGCTGTATCTACCGATAGGTCACGGGGGCGCATTCTACAGACATTACCAACTGGGAATGGCCGTGAGACTCACGTAAAACATGCGTCACGGCATTACGAGATGTGTCAGTGCAGCTACCGCCACTAGGAGGCAGCACAAGACCTCTCTAATGATTGCACAACATTCGGAGAGTCAAGCGGAGCAAGAAACGTTAGTTTACTTCCGTGTTCTATTTTTGCAATATGCAGTTTGGTCTAATATAGTCAAATTTTTATGCTAGAATTACTTTACAATTTTGGACCCTATGGCTTAACAATCAGCCTGCGCCAAGTAGCAAATCCCCAGCTTTATTAGGAATGCTAACACAAAATACCGAGACATAATTTCCAAAGAGACACAGAAAACACGACTGCCCACAAATACACATGAAAAACGGTCTGACTCCAGCTCTAACATCATGAATCAAGCCTGGATTCTATGAACTAGTTATACAACTAGTTAGCCTATATGTTCATTTGTGTTCTATTTTCGCAATATGCAGTTTGGTCTGTTATGTTTGAATAGGCCTACGTGAAGAAACTTCGTTTTACCTTCTTTTGAAGCCTCTTCAAAATCCACCGAAAACTACATCCATTAATGAGGATTTAACTGTAGATTAATCAAAGTCCTTCTCCTATAAAAACGTCTCTGGCAGAATTTCACCTTCAGCTGAGTTAACGGTGCTGCGACAAATATAGGCCTAAATGTGCCGAATGCGGTTTGCCCTCTGCTCATATAGCGTTCAGTAATGCTGCACCGGGCCACTGGCATTTTTTAGTGTATGACAGGCATTTTTTTATTTGAAGTTCTAAATGAGCATGTAGTTCATTTGTTGAGAGGGGCGTTGTAGCAGAATTGTATACCGAGTGATTGGAAGCACATTGCAACCTTTGCCAGCTTTTTGCCCTCCCATCCAATTGTATTCTCACAAACGTGGATATTTTAATTTACTGAGACAAAAGGCAAATAGGCTATATGTTCACAGCGAATGAACAATGGAATTATTACCGGACTCCCATAATGGAGTTACTACCGGACTCCCTATGATTATATATCTTCAAATTTCTAGTTGGTTTCATGCTTTATACTGACAAAATATGTGACAAAGACCCCTTTTAGTCAATGCTGCTCAATTTTCAAGCAAGGGATGGAGAGCCAATAAAATTATTTGTTATAGTCAGTGCTTGAAGTGGGCCGGAACGCAG
>JAGFZM010000983.1:187315-214343 GCA_017657215.1 Limnothrissa miodon
AATTAATTCAAGCGTCATATCTATCCAATGTACCAAGGTGGTGTGCATGTTTTAATTAGTTAAGGTATTGTCTATTTGTGGTGCACTTACAGCTTAGCCAGCCAAGTTACGCACAATTTCACCAGTAATAAAAATTAATAGTTTGTTGTAGTCCATCTAGCTAGCTTTGACTTTCTTTGGAAAGCATCCATCTAACAGTACAAATTTGCAACATGAGAGGCAAATAGTATACATATATTGCCCACCAATGATTCACAATTACATACGATAGGTGTCTAGGATATTTACAAAGGAAAAAAAAAGATTTGAATAGAAATGTAGGATCTAGAGTTGCAGGCTTCCCCAGATAAGTTAAGCTACATTGTCAGCATAACACCCAAGACTGATCTCTTCATGCCTTTTACTTGCCACTACTATATTCACTTTGGGCGGAATTCTCCGATAAGCGTGCAAGTCTCTTTTTACGCAATTTCATTTACGCACTTTTCTCCTCTGTAGATGCCTGCTCCTCCTACAGCACTTAAAGTCCTTACCAAAGAGGCATTACTAACCCAAAATGGAGGCAGTCTCTGTGCCAAGGTGGCTGTGCAAGGTTGTTCCACCTAGAACGCCCAACTGGCCTTTTGGTGCATAAGCCACTGAATTACGTATATGGCAGAATGTGCACAGGCTGAAAAGCTATGCACTTTTTTTTTTATTTAAGCCACCCGGAGAATTCCATCCTTTGTGTACACCCATGTAAGGAGAACTTGAACCTCAGTTTCAGCCAGAGAAATTACAGCGTGAATAACTCTAGCTCTAGACTTCTGCATGCTAGAAAAAAAAAATGACATTGAAATTATTTTGATAATTAAATTATTTTGTTTATATATCAAAATATAATTATAAATATACTGTAGGTAGAGACTATTGTTTCTTCCCAAAATATTGGTTGGGACCCTATGGTCCATATGCAGTCCTGTGCCCTTGGGTCCTGCTGTTGCAGTCAGTAAGAGGTTCCTCTGTCTAATGAGCCAGACTGTTGACAAATTGATATCAACAGAAAGCAGACATCCACACCAAATGGCTTTACATGATGACACATTATCCTTACCAGTGCCCTTACAGTGTGGTTTGGGAACTGCACTGCTGCAGAGACAAAGGCCCTGCAAAGGATTGTAAAGACCGCTGAAAAGATCACAGGGACCTCTCATCTATTGCTCCATTTATATCACACACTGTCTGCAGAAAACCTCAAGCATTGTGAAAGACATCACACAATCAAACCCTTAGACCTTTCCCCCTACTACCATCAGGGAAGAGGTACAGAAGCATAACTCCCCGTATCTCCAGAATGGGGAAGGGCTTTTTCCCTCAAGTACTGAGACTGCTAAACAGAACAGGACTGTTATGCTGCCAAACTCATCTGACCACATATGCACAATGTACCTTCTGCTTAAATACTATAATACACTACCTCAATGCACCATCTGCTGCTATTATGCTGCTAAATACCACTCTACCCACCTTTTAACCCTGCTCTGTTCAAGCTTTGTCTATGTCCTGTCATTGTCTTGACATGCTTTATGTATAGTATAAGTATGTATAATGTCTGTATGTATGTGTAATGTAGGTGCAGTAGATGTAGCATACTAAATAGATATAATTTAAGCCTATGTGCACCATATTTGGCCTGTCTCAAATGTCTTATATATTGTTATCTTAATGTAGCACCACTTGTTGGATCCATGGTGGAACGATGTCTCATCTCACTTTTTACTGTGTATAGGACTGAAATAACAATAAAAAAACAAACAAGCACCTGACATGAGTATGATACATTATACAGGCTTAAGTTATAACCAGCTTTCATTGTTGAGTATATTTATAGATACTTGGCATTTTATGAAGAATGTCATTAATCATGAATCTAATGAATGATTTTCATTAAAGAACCAGATTATGAGCAATCTTAGTAATTCAATATTTTTGTTACTGAAGGCCTCCACAATTATGAGTGTCTCTGCCTCTCTGTGATAGTCTTTTACTTGTAGCAGCTACCATACTTCAAATGGGCAAATACTTTCTATGACTTAAAGGCATTATCCGGTGTGAAACAACACGTAGCTCTGTTGACTCTGTTGCTAAGTGCTATCCATAGGTATAAGAACGACAGATTTTCATGCACGGTTGACCGAGTAACGAAACGGCAGCCAGCGCTAACTGATTAGGGCATGTCAGTTTCGTTTTCATATGCCCAATATGCTTAGCGTTAGCGGCCAGTTCGTGAATTCGGTCTACGTTGTACCTACTGTTGTCATTCTGATACCTATAGACACCATTCGACAGCCTCAGTCAACAGAGCTACGGGTTGATTCACTCCGGATAATCCCTTTAACAATACTGGGCAGGCCTGACCTCTGTTGACTGTATTTTATTAAGACGAAATTTTGGCAAGCCAAATTTATTGGGATAGATTCCCAATTAGTCGTCATAATAATAATAATAATAATAATAATAATAATAATAGTACTGTGGCAATTCGTGGGTGTTTTGGCTGGGGAAGCCCATTGCCATAAGATTCACAATTGCGGGTGTAGCCTTATGGGTTTCTTATGGGTTATGGGTTCTAGTTTGAAATCAGCCTAGATTTGTGTTTTGTAAAGTCCTGAAGACATCTGCTGTAGCCTATAACAAATAAAGTGTGCTTCAAAAACAATACAGGCTAATTTAATAAAAAAATAAAAAAATAAATATTGCTGTGCATGCAGGAAAACATTAAGGCTATGCCAAGCAGCTAGCTTTTAATAGAGCCAAATGGCATATCAAATTTCCGTGGTTTTTATTTTGCATAATTGACACCTTTCTTTCACAAGAAGCATTTAATAGCAACTTTAAGTCATTTTGCAAAAAAATGGTCAAGAAACATCCTCCATTGCTACCTCTCGACAAACACCACCTAGACTAAATTAATGAATTGACCTAAAGCCATCAGAACAAATACTGCTGGAATACTTCATGATCTGATTGGTGAATGACAAACTGACTGGTGCGCTCACTTGCGATTTACTATTATTTTTTGTGGAAGCCGGCTTTCGCCAAATTCCCCTACCCGCCCACAGGAAACTATTTTGCCTCTGAGGCAGAGCAGACAATTATGATTGGATGATTATACACAGATTTTATCAATAGATTAAGTAGGCAGAGAGGCCAAAAAGGCGCAGACTGACTCTGGCCTCCATCGGCTACGTGACTCAGAACGGGGTTGTGCAGCTATTAACCGCTTTGTTTGTAGGCTGAAATGCGGTTGATTTTACATTTAAAAACTTTAACTTGTGTCATAGTTATAGTTATAGTTCAAAATACAATACACATTATCAACAAAGGTATAGAGTAACATGTTTGAATTGGTGTTTTATAGGCCTAATCATTATGATTCTTCTCGTGTCACTTCTGTTAATTCTGAGAAAGCCTGGATTCCCCTGGCTTCTATTACGAGTCACCTCTGTAATAATAATAATAATCACACACACACACACACACACACACACATCACCTCCACTGTGATGGCATTTTTCTTCTGTGGTCTGTTCAGAGTAATGGTAGTAATGTTGTCCCTTGTAGACACCAGCAATGTCTGATAGGAGGGAATTTCATTGACTGTTTCAGTGACCTCTCTTACAGGTTGTTCAGATGCTGTCAGTGAAGAAATAAGACCGACATACCGCTCTCTGGCTTCTTCCTGGGGGAAAAAAATGTTTTCTTTTAGTAAAAAAATATTTTTGGAGAAAAAAAAATATTATATATATATATATCTTAAACTTTGAAAAAAGTGTGACAAACCTGTGACAAGGACCCTAAAGACTTCCATGCATCCCATTTGGCTTTATTGATGAAATCCAACATGCCAGGTTTAGGTGTATTACAGGGTCCCTGAGTGGCCTAGTCAAACAAAGAGTCTACATGACTACAGTATGATGAGAAAAGAATTGATAGGACGCTGTATAATTAAAACTGAAATAAATGAACTGCTCATGATGGATCTATTTACAAGTAATCGGAATTACCATTTCCAGGTGTCATTACATTGCCATGAATGAAAAGGTTTGTATTACTGTATACAGTCCATGGATGTTATATCCTAATTATTCTATGAACCTGACACAGCACACATTCTATTGTATTTTACAATTTGGAGGCATTGTTCCCAATGGTAATGCGCGGGTCAGGTATTTTTCCAACCCGCAGGTCCCGCTTATATGAAATTATTTGGCCCGTCCCAGCCCGCCCCGCATCACTGTATCTATTTTTACAACCAGATAGACAATTTACAAATAGACATACTAGGAATTGTAATTCAAATGAAAACAGCCTTTATTTCAGCCTGAAAGTACTTGGATACAACATATGATGACTATGAACGATAAATCAGGTGACATTAATAACAAGATAATGATAGGCCTACACATTTACAAAGCAGCGTTTGTAATCTAGGCTAAATATTTGTTAAGGGCAGGCCTACAGTTTACAGCCTAGCTAAATAACCACTGACATTTTTTTCTATTTATCACAAGGAAATGTTAATTTAGGCTAGCGTTTTTACGTTCGCTGTGCAAAAAAAGAATGGCATCCACAGTACCGTTTAATCTATTTCACCTTCCTGGACTCCAGCACACGGCCAGCAGAGCTGAATGTGCGCTCGCTGATGCCTTGTTGCCTGCTGCAATAACCGGTCCCAAACATTACATTTAGCAGCCTGACCTTTTTTCTTTTAATGATGTAAATCCCCGACCTCAATTTCTCGCGCACCTCGTCCTCCATCTTCACTTTTATTTCTTTGTTTTTGTGACTGGCAGTAGCTGCGTGGCGCTTTCATGACTTGTCACGTGATGTAACCTTATCAAAGGACTTTGATTTGAAAATATGACAATAGATATTCTCAAATATTTAATATAGGCTATTGGGAATTGCACGCAACATACATGGATTTTTTTTTTATTTAATTTTGTTTTTAATGACACGCCCCGCAAATAAAGTGCCAATTTTTTTACCCGCCCCAACCCGACCCGCGGGGTCCGCGGGTTGGGAGACGACCCGTGCATCACTAGTTCCCAACCACATTAGAGAGAGAGAGAGAGAGAGAGAGAGAGAGAGAAAAAAGTAATTCTCCCATCACACCATCTCATGAAAAGAAGTTGCTTCAGAACGTATCTAGGTCTCACCTGTTTGAAGAGTGCATAGATTTTTAGTTTAACTTCATTGCCGGGATCACTTTTCAGTATGGACAGCTTCTCCTTAGCATTGTTGAAGTCTTCTATTGAGGCACCCATGGCTGAGGCGATCACATGCAGTTGAACACTGTGGCTGCTGAACACATTTGCAGCTCTAACATGATATATAAAAGAGTTGAGCATGAGATATTTTTATGGGTTTTTTTAATGCATAGAATACACTGAAATCCACATTTTCTCAACCCATCATAATTACATTTCTATTTGCATAGTTCATTGTACCTTGTCACCCACAGCTCCTATAAGGTTTTCTTTACAATAAGTTTTGCTCTATAAAGTAATTTTTTTTTTACATAGGATCCATCTCTGCTTGGGATATTATAAACCCACACTAATAGACAACTGCTCAGCAAATAGACTATTTAATATCAAAGATTTGATTTAGCTAGCAAACCATTCAAAGATTCAATAAAAAAATAAAAAAATCCAAAATTCCAAAATGATGAAAAAAACAACAACAACAACCAACCAAACAATAACAACACCCCCCAGCTTGGATGGGCCCTATTGGATGCATCTAAATATCTAAAACTGGGTTTTGGATCCCTGGTTAGCAGTAGCTTTTGCGTCCACCTCTCATTTAGAAGTGCACTGCTATGGGCCGATTTACGTCAGTTCTCCAGCAGTCTCCCTAAGTGTATAACAAGCCCCCATTACATCTTACTTCTGTGCTTAAAACGTCTTTCAAAAGTGGGAAAAGAGTAGGAACCCTGGTATGGAATTCTTGTTCATTTATCCAGAGTGCCACATTTTCGAAGCACTCACAGCATACTGAAGGAAGCGCATGCTGCAGGACAGTCTTTTTTATTCTGAATAATTGGGGATACGCTCTTTACAAATCACTTTAATTTCAGATTTTTTCAAATTATTCATTACAATACAGAGCAACAATGTTTGGATGTATTTATAAGTTATGCATTGTTCTCATCATGCTTCATACTGGTCACATTAGAAATACTATCAGAATCCATTACCAGAAATATTATACTGCAAGTTCCACTTCTCATTCCACATTTCAACACGTGAGCTGGCCGCTCAGACTTCTCATATCTCTTGCAACAACCGTCTTAAAATAAAGAATAATTTATTCTGCAAAATGGGAGGAGAGACAGATACCTTTTTTTTTTTGGCCAACAGTCTAATAATCTGATTTGTAATATTTTGACAACAAAGATGAAAAAAAAAAAAAAACACTTAAATTGAGCGCTGTCTCTAGTGAAGATTGCAGGTACAATGGACTTGATAGAGAGTGAACTGGCTCTTCATCAACAAGCTCATTTTTTGGGCCCAATCTAAGCTCTAATTGGTATTTGGCAAAAAAATGCCAGAATGCAATCAGTGCAGTAGGTTAACTTTTCCAAGCAAAACTTTGAGGGAATTGTGTTCTTAAATGTAGCAACTTACAGAAAAAAATTCCAAAGATGTAGTTGAGTAAACTAGATGAAATGAGTAAATAAAATGTAAAAGTATGAGTAAAAGTATTCGAAAATGTAAAAGTATGAGAAGAGTAATGAGTAAAATATAAAAGTATGCATTCTTACTTCTAAACGTAAAGAGTACAATAAATATACAAAACTTACTTGCAGAAATACTTTGTTACATTCCACCAAATTTTCCAAAAGTTTGCCTTCATCTATACCAAAATTCTATTTACAGGGCTACAGTGTCCAAGGAAAAATTGGGTGTGATTCAACTCATACTTGTTGATTGAGATCACAGATTGGCTCTGGGATCATTTTCTTCCACAGTACTCTGTGACCTCAAACTACAGGACTAGGCATTGAATCACACCAAAATGCCCCTAAAAATTGTGTGTCTGAACTTTTATGTCATAAACCTATGACCTTGGGTAGGTTTTGTAACAATGGGAATTGTTGTCCTCATGGACTTGTTAAGGGGTTCCACTGGAATTGAGCTTATAACGTTAGGACTTTGACTTTGGTAGTGGTTGCATTGGAAGTAGTGCGTGTACCTTTGAGTTAATAAAGTAGCCTGTATAAGGAGCAGAAAATAACGTTAACAAGTCTATTCAGCTACCATTTGCTATTCAGTGTTATCTGCTTCATGTTGAATCACTATCTGCTTGAAATCGCATGACAGCAATTTTTAAAGGCTACATAAAATGCCAAAAGTACGCTTCAACTCCAACAACATGCGTTCACTCTACATTCACCTTTGACCCATTTTCAGCTAACTTAGCTCAGCTTAACAGTTTCCCAGACATTTGTAACGTTAGCTAGTAACCTAGGCGTTAGACTCAACAGTAACGTTATACACACACCAATTGCACACATAGTCGTTACAAATATCAATGTATGAAGATTGTTCATTCACATTCCTATAGAACTGAGAAAAGGAAGAACACAATGGTATCTAACGTTTATGGTATAGTTACCATTTCCAAATGTTCGTTAACGTTTCATTCTTTGGTCACAAACTTCCAAATGTAAGGTTATAATACAAGTCTTACCGGGTAATTCTGAAGAGTTGGCCAGGGCTGCACCATTTTAACGCAGCAGCCATATCAGAGAGTCGGCGTGAGAGCTACTGACAAGGATAGGACTGACAAGGACAGGACTGACTAGTAGTCTACAGAAAGTTTGACTATTCTTCTTCGAATCGGATCCGCTCCTCCAGAGTCTTAGACAACTAGCTCAGACGTAAAGGCCAGAGGATTTAACAATTCTATATAGATTGGATGCAACTTCAAAGGCATTTAATCCTAGCAGACAGAGAGTGTGACAACATTAAACTCAACTAAATTCTTCTTCTTCTTCGATTTTTTATGGCGGGTTACGCATCATCGGCGCATACCGCCACCTACTGGTACAAGGGGGATTCTGTTAGAGATTCTGTGGGGTTGCTATATTCGGGCATAGAGCCCTGTTGATTTGAGGTATTTCATTAGCTTCCCAGTATTAGACCCGACTCTCAGCACCGCTACCAGATTGAACTCAGTGCCGGTATCACCATCACTTTGCAGCTCTGCTACCCATTGGGCTCTCTCACTAAGATGCTTAGGACATTCAAATAAAACATGTTCTATGGTTTCTGCTTCATTCACACACCATGAACAGTTCCCTGACGCCCTTCGTCCTACCCTGAACTGGGTGTCATTTAACAAAGTGTGGCCTATTCTCAGCCTGGCCATTACCACCTCATCCCTCCTGTTACTGCCCACTCTAGCCCCATTCCCCACCTGCCTTAGGATAGCATACAAGTGCCTTCCTTTCCTTTCCAGTTCCCACTGGGCCTGCCACTGCTTCATTACCTCCCTCAGGATAATCACTTTCATCTCTCCTCTTCCTAGACGGACAGAAATCTCAGGCTCTGACCTGTTTAAGGCTTTTTTTGCCAGCCTATCTGCCCGTTCATTCCCCCACACTCCAATATGCGCTGGAATCCACAAGAATTTAACTACCACTCCCATTCTTTCTAACTGATATAAATGCAAGTACACTTCAAACAGCAGGTCCATTCTACATGACCTGGATGACTGTATGCTATTTAAAACTGCTGCAGAGTCTGAACAGATGACTACCTTCTCTGGTCTTGTCTCTTCTAACCACTCCAAAGCCTTTACTATGGCTACAGTTTCCGTGGAATAGACAGACACTTCATCAGTCAGCCTCCAAAAGAAGCTAACACCAATGCCTCTGACCACCATGGATGCACTGGTCCGACCCGTATCAGGGTCCTTGGATCCATCAGTATAGATTTCCATGAAAGAGTCATAAGTGTCTCTAATATAGCACTTTACAAATTCAGTTAAGAACTCTGGTTCATTGCACATGTTCCAATACCGCCAAGTCAACTACTGGCTGAGGGAGAAGCCTCGGGGGAACTGGAGTGACTGGCACTGTTGGGGCAATCAACTCTTTTTTCAAACCCGTCTCCTGCACCCAGGGCCCTATGTTCCACCCAAATCCCCGCCCCTTTTTAACCATGTACTCCCAACAAGGCTCCAAGATAGACTGTGCAAGGAGCTCCTCGCCATGACCGCCCAGATTCACCCAATATGCTAAGGACAGTTTTTTCCTTCTCAGTGACAATGGCATTTCCCCAAGTTCTACTTGTAAGCTCACCACTGGGGATGACTTGAGTGCACCACTGCATAACCTCAGGGCCCTTGACTGAACTCTATCCAGACTCTGGAGCTGGCTAAGTGATGCTGATCCATAGATCAGGCTCCCATAATCAAGCGCTGATCGTACAAGAGCATAATATATGGTCATCAGGGACTCCCTGCTTGCCCCCCAGTCTACACCACTTAGGCACCTTATAACATTAATGGCCTTTTTACATTTTGTTTCTAGTTTTTTAATATGTGTGCCCCATGTGAGTCTTTTATCATACCATAACCCCAGATATCTTGCAACATCCACTATCTCCAATGGTTCGTCATACAAGTACAATTTAACGTTGCTAGCCACCTTTTTGTTTGTAAAGAATTCGCAGCAGGTTTTAGAGACAGAGAACCTGAATCCCCAGTCACCCGCCCACTTTTCCACCTGTTAGATTGCTTGTTGGACTTTGCATACAACAAAATTAACATTCCTACCTCTTCTCCAAAGTGCCCCGTCGTCAGCATATAGGGAAACCTCTATGTCTGGGCTAACATTTTTAAAGATGTCATTTATCATTATGTTGAACAATACTGGGCTAATGACACTACCCTGCGGGGAACTCAACTAAATTAAACAGTGAACGACGTTACACTGGCGACGGATACGAGAACGTGCTAACAAAAGCGGATAAAAGCCCCAATCGTACAATAATTTCAAAATAAAAGGGCTGTGCTCGACACGGATAGATATGAACATACTGGAACTGGAACATATGGCCATCTATTGCCTACTTAAAACCAGGACTATGTAATTATTTGAGAACTGAAGACATTTCAATAAACAAAGACATAAAGACATTTCAAGCAAACAAGGGACAGGAGAATAAAACTAGTCACAGTAACAAATGAATAAACTAGAGAATGTAATTCTAGGTAATTCTACTTGAATACTGATAGTTCTGTTGGTCCTAGTAGGCCTATTTATGAGGTGACTGGCAATTGGAGTCATAGAGAGTCATAGCTGAAGATGAGAACCTAGGCTATACATTGAGTCAACAGTTAAAGGAGCAAATGCAGAGAGAGTATCGCTCACCTTGTTACGAGTTGATGGACCACAGTTTTTGAAAATATTATTTTAAGGTTTTAAAAAGACTTTACTGCCACTTTAATAGTGGATTATTGTTGTATGGAAGACTTTAATTTTGAGATAGCAGATGATACAACTTGGTCCTTGTGTCTTGGTGTCACCGAACAATTAAATAGGCCTCCTTGAATAGTTAAAGTAGTTAAACTATTTAATAATAGACTATTATTGCAGTGAGGACTTATTTTGACACAGTTGTAGGCAGAGGAAACTGTTGGGGGAAGTCATAGTTGATGGAACATAATCGAATAGTTGGTGGAACATAATCGAATAGTAGGCTTAGTTGAAAAGGAAGCTTACTGGTTGGCAGTATAATCATCTAGGAATTTTTGAATGTGTGTATAGTGTAAATAATTAAATAGTTTAATAGTTGAATATGATAAATTGTTGAACAGTTTAAATAGTCATATTCTTTAAATAGTTAAAATAGTCTAATTGTTTTTATACTGGCCTCACTAAGTGTATGGCTACTCAGCTATCCAGTGCGTATAAACAGCTAGGCAAGGTGAACAAAGAAAATCGATGCCACAGGATCTTCAATTCCTTTTCTCCTTTCCTTTATTTTACACTTTACTTAGTTCCAACTTTGTGCAAAATACTTGCTATAAAACTGAAATAAACAAAGAAATAAAGATGCTATCTCATGCTATCTTGTCATCTATTCTAGAATTCAAGTTTATCTAAAAGCATTACTCTATTTTGGCTGAAATTGCACGTGCCGTCATTCTGACATTAGAATTATACACAAATCAATATAAAATGTGTTCCATATTAACTTTACGCATTCCTTAATTCAATAAACTAATGTTTACATGTAACACAGAATATTACTTACGGGCATTGCCCTTGCGGGATTATAACGACTGTAGTAGTTGAGCAAAAACTAGTTAGCAGTTTGCAATACAAAACACACTTTCTCCAACGAAGTCTCATCTACACTGAACAGGAAATACAGCGTTCTAACAGAAATATCTATTCCGCCACCACTTGTGACCAGTAGATGGAGCTAAAACACTGTGCAAAACAGATATTCAAGATTTTCAACAACAAAAGATGAACTATGGTCCGTTAGACCATCACAGTTTTAATAGTGAATCATAGTAATGACTTTGAAACAGTTGTAGGCAGAGGAAAATGTCTATAGGGAAAGTTTAAAGAAACTCACAAAAGTTACAAAGATATAAAATACATAGCTTCAGTGTCCTAAGTAAGATCTACGCAATGCAATTTGAATGTAGTTTCTACATTAAATGGTTTACACTAAATTATAATAATATAAAATGTAATGCAAACTAGTTAAAACAACATATAGGAATCAATACAATATTGTATTTTAAGACACACGCGTCCAAAGCATTGTTGAAATCAAATTTAAATATCACATTCAAACTGACCCCTAAATGTGAAGTATACCATGGTTAGACTTTAAAACCGAGTCCGACTATTGTACATTAGAGAATTAACCATAATTCACTGATTGCCTCAGCAATAACATTATTATGAGTGGCACTGGTATTGAGAAAAAAAGAAAAATGAAGGAGTTTACAGATTACATTGTATGTTGCACTCTACGTCTTGCTTAATTTGCTTGCTTAATTTGCTTACTTAATTTGTCAACATGTTGGTGATGGACACTGCGTAAGAAAGAAGCAAGGCACAAGTAGGGTTGGGCTGACTGACAATAACACCACGACTGATGAATGGAATCACAAGGGAGAGACCGTAAGGACACGCCTTATCAATTCCTGCTATAGGTTGCCAAACAAAGGCCTATGGCTTCTTGTAAAGCAACCCTGCAATAATTACAAGGACACGACACAGAAAAACAGTTATGGTAACTGTTATCTATTATGTTATCTATATACTTCAGTGCTTGTAGTTGTCACTTTATTAGTTCAGAAATTCAGTTTTTAATGACATCCACCATATTTAGTAAAAAAAATTTGGACGAGTTCTGGATTTTAAAAAAATGATGTGGCTATACTTTGGAGCATTCCAACGATAAATCCATGTTATGGAAGCATAAAAGATAATGTGGTAATTATATAGAATGCAAAGTCACGTAACCCCATTGATTCTCTATGGAGGACCCAGGCCTGGGACCCGCATCAAAAACTTGCCCCTGATACATCATCGTTTCGCTAATCAGGCCTCCATTTTTCCAAAGGCAGACATTAGGTAAAAGTAATTTAAATAACATTTCTATGAAATTTTAGCTATATGGTGGACATCATCAATAGGGGTTGCAAGTCAAAAGTGGAATGATCTGGGAGTCATATACTTTTGTTTTCTTATAGGTTGGGCAGTTGTGACCTAGTCTATGCTAGCATCAAGCTGGTTTAGTGTGCGTGACGTCATCATATTTGCTCAAAAAGCAGTATTTTTTCATAACCAAGCGAGTCTAAAAATACGGCGTATGCACCCTTTGTGTTGACTCTGTATTCTGTTTTTATTTTATTTTATTTTTTCCACAGAATACACACACACTTTACTACACTATGTTTTTGTGCATTGTTAACTCAGATTGCCTACTATACTGGGAATTTTTTAAGTAAAGATTGGAGTCAGAATTGGTACTGGTGTAGTACAAATGTATATTATATTATATATTGGTTGTATGTGAGTATGGTTATTTGTGATATAATGACTGATATCTTCAGTATAGTCCTCATACTGCTTGACCTGTCAGCTGTATTTTGATACAGTATTCTATTATCTATACTGTCAAACATGGGCATCAAGGGTGATGCATACTGCTGGTTTAAAGGTGCTCTAAGCGATGTGACGCGTTTTTAGGACTAAAACATTTGTTGTTACATACAGCAAACATCTCCTCACAATCTGCTAGCTGCCTATCCCCTGAACACACTGTAAAAAAACGCGGTCTCTGTAGACAGCCCAGGCTCCACAAACGGCTAAAAAACACAGTGGGCAAACATAGCATAACAAACAAAATGAAACATAACAAACATTGTTCCAGCCAATAAACGACAAGAAGGATTTGGAGGAGGGGTTGGGTGGGGGTTAGTGCGCGTGAGTCTTTCAGGAGGCATGGGAGGGAGGGGGAGGAGGGAGGTATCCTCCATTTTGTTTGACAATACTTCGAATGTCAATAAGAAGTGACATCAAACACAATCGCTTAGAGCGCCTTTAAATCCTACCTCACTGGGCGACTGTTCAAAGTTTCCTGGCTAGGACACACGTCTGCACCTTACCACCTTGCTACTAGAGTGCCCCAAGGATCTGTGTTGGGCCCCATTCTTTTCTCCATCTATACCACTTCTTTGGGCCAAATCATTCGCCAGCACGGCTTCTCTTACCACTGCTATGCCGATGATACCCAGCTCTATCTGTCATTTTCACCCGATGACCCAACCATCCCAACTCGAATCTCAGATTGCCTCTCTGACATCTCTGCATGGATGCAAGACCATCATCTCCAGCTGAACCTCTCAAAAACCGAACTGCTGGTCCTCCCCGCTAAACCAACTATTCACCACAACATCTGCATCAACTCTGGCTCCTTGTCTCTTGCTCCCTCACGGGTAGTCAGGAACCTAGGTGTTATGATTGATGACCAGCTAACCTTCAACAACCATATTGCCTCTGTTGCCCGGGCCTGCCGCTTTACACTACTCAATATCAGAAAGATCAGACCGTACCTACCTCAACAAGCCTCCCAATTGCTGGTTCAAACTATGGTCCTCTCACGCATTGACAACTGCAATGCCCCTCTGGTAGGACTTCCGGCCTATGCCGTCGAGCCACTTCAGATGATCCAAAATGCAGCGGCGTGTCTCATCTTCAATAAGCCAAAGAGGGCGCATGTCACCCCTCTGCTAATTGAGCTTCACTGGTTGCCTCTGGCTGCTCGCCACAAATTCAAAAAATTGATGCTGACTTATAAAGTGCTTAAAGGATCAGCCCCTTTTTATCTAAATACACACTGCAATACACACTGACAGCAATGATGAAAGGGAAATTAGCCTTAAAGGTCTCATTCCATCGTATTTTCATTAATTTTGTGGTGGTCTCTTGTCTAAAATAATGTCATGAGAGTTGGTTTCGACAAAAAATATGCTGTGGTTGTCTTGTTTCAAGCCATTTTAGTTAGGTGAAAAGGAGAGCAGGGATAGCTCGAGAGGATTCTTATGAATATTAATGATATGCAAATGTATCACCTCTGATTGGCTAACAACACTGTGACGTTCCCTCTAGTGGGTCTGTCTGCAGGCAGCCTAACGTTTCTTGAGGGCGGGTTAACTGCATAGCTAATGTTCAAATTGACGTACATTTGTATGGCTTTTCCGATTCGCTCGTTTTTCCAGGCAGTTTTCTATCACAGGCGAATACAGACTCCAGGGGTAGGAGAGAATTTTGAAGTTGACCATAGAAGTACAACTTGGGCTGACCTATGGTACTGTAGAAACATCAAGTCTTAAACGGTTTATTTTGGAAAAAGACCTTTAAATACGCTTCTGTATCACAGCTCGGGATGCCAGTTCAGAGGTGATCTCTTAGGTGGAACTTTGATGCTCCTCCGGACTTTTCCCATAGTCCGTAGCACGTAATGTTGTTGCAACCAATGTTCTCACCATTGTTCACAGCATCCTGACCGTCTCTGTCTGCACAGTTTATGTTTATGGAACACAGCAACGTAATTTTTATTTTCTACACTGGCTTATGCATGACATGAAATATAATAAACGTCACAGACCTGTCATACCTTTACCACACAAGATACATGACCATTATAGCACCAAATCAAATTGCTATTGGGATATTATGGCACACCGTTTTTTATGGTTATGCTTGTGTCATTGCAAGAAGGAGTAACAAATCAAGCAAACAGACATGAAAGCCCAGGGTCTTAGCTTTCATTTGAAACCTATTTTATCTTTCTAGTTAAAGGGTTTCAAGTTATAAACTTTTGAATGTCAGTAGGCCCTCTTGTTTACAAAAAGTTCCTATGAGAGTTTACATAGGGGTCCCAAGCAAAACCAATAGACATATCTTTACAAAAATTATTGTGAAAAGTCATATTTTTGGTCTTTTTACTTTTTTGTGTGTGTAGCAAGCTAAGAAATGGAGTTAGGGCCTAGATTTATTGATTTGGGGGTATCATAAGGATGGTATTTTCATATCTTAGTTAGTTCATAGACATTTGAAATGAGCGGGGGAAAAAACTTAGTTCCAACCTCTGTAACTCTGTGTCCATATGTCACAGAAACATACATATTCTTCTAAAAACTTGAGGGTGTCACCTTTCCAGTGGTATGAGGCACATCCCTGAGTCTAAAACTATGTAGGAACTGTCAAGCTTTTAATTTGGGTATGCCAGTAAAAAAAAAATAGGGGCGTGCATTAACAAGTTAAATCTCGTCACAAGTACCTGTAGAACTTAAAATGAAAAAATAGCATGTGAGACACATGCAGAGGGGAAATGCTCAATGTGTTAGTGTAGCCTAAATATTGACCCTTGAGAAACTTTCAAGGCTTACATGATCTGTAGTCAAAACAGTTGATTTTATTTTTAAACTGTTGTATTTGTTTGCCAGAGGTAGCCCAACTTCAGGTGATGTTAGTCTTATGTCAACTTCATGTCATTATGTTAGCATTTCATTCGTAGCTACCTGAGGTATGCTAGCTGGCTCATGTATTGAAACTGAACTGGCCAAATGCACAATGGAATTCAACTGACAGCTACTCATTTAAGCACCTCTTTGCATTTAAGCACCTCTTCACACATACCTTGTCTGTCTGCTTCTATCTCGCTGTGTCAACCTCTCGTATATAGTGTACCAGTGTGCGGTGCTCTGTTTGACAGCCTCAACTAACGTCTCTGACTCGCAGTCGCTGACTACAAAAGCCACGGTTGCAGTGCCAAAACGGAAGTGTCTGAGAGTGCACGTTCTCTCGCTGTTAAAAGTTCTCTACCAGTTCTCCGTGATTCTAGCTCAGTGGATTCTAGCCAGAGAACTTTTAATAGTAAACGGGCTCTGATTCTAGCTCAGTTGATTTGTGGTTAAACAAGGTTAAACAAGGACTTTGGTTAAAAGTTCTCTGGTCAGGCTCACTGATATCTAAAGAATGCCTGTAGAAAAAATGAGTTATTGTATAAGATGCCGTTTTTACAAGACACTCTTGTCATGGAATAGTATTTTATGGACAAAATTTAAATGTGTTTATCTCCTGGCTCTCGCAGTTTTCGGAGTAAATATTGTCGCCATTTTTTAAACGAAGCAGGCAATTGAGCGGGCATCTATACAGCCATTCGGTTCTGAATGACAAAAAAGCTACACGGACTGCAAGGTGTAAGGAATGCATGAATGATCGGCAGTTTTGCAGGTAAGCCACGACTGTTGCCAAAGTAAAATTCATGCAGCTACTTACTTTTTAAAGTGGCTCTTAGAGACCATTAATTATAATAGATGAAGTGTCTTAGGCTTTTTATTACACTCGATTTACTTTTCAATCTTCAAGTGTTGTGAACTGGATGACCCATTAGCCGGATAAGTGCACCCGTAAGTTAATAAGAATCATTCGAATACAGTCGAAGCTAACCATAACATACAGAATAGTTTGTACCATATGATAGACAACGTGCAACATGAAGATACTTTTTAAAAGCTTTTAAAATATCAAATAAGTTTGGAGTCAGTGGCGTCCTCAGTCCTTTCAGGTGATGGGCAAGGTCTTGGTCGGGTGCTCTTATCAAACAAGAGTAGCTGAGAGACTTTTCTTGACCTATAAGTACTCCATTTAGTTAATATGCCTTTATTTTAAATCGGACATGCCCAGAGAAGGACGTGAGGTTTTAGAGAACACCTGGACCTGGCCCTTGCACAGATCCTCAGCCCGTTTAGACGTGGATAACGCGATCATGTCAAAGGACTGTAAAAGTAGCATAGGGTTTATTTGTTCTGCTCAAAATGATATAAAAAGGTATACGAGACGGGTGACCTGTGTTAAAGGCCCAGTATGTGTACCCTACGTGATAGTAGCAGTCTACAACTATCTTCTTATGAAAGGTGTTTACTGTAACTTTTTATTGCTTGATTGGTTGTCACATGTCAAGTAATCTGTGCAAGAAGGGAAGATGTAAAATGGTGTCAAAACTTGTACAGACCATACGATTCATGCTGATAAGAAGTGTGGTGTTATGCCAACTATGTGTTAACTTTAGGCCTATCTAATGTTGAAAGTTCAGTACCAGTGATGTTGATATTATGTACCAGTGATCATATTTCAAGAGCTCATCCCGATGTTTATTTACTGTTTTTTTTTTTTTTTTACAATTGGGAATTCAACTTAACAAGAATCTGATATAAAAAAACAATTCTGACACTGTCAACTGTGTTTGCGGACAACAAAGCGAGAAGTGTGAGGAACTGTTTGTTTAAGACTGAAAGTTAATCTGCCATGGAGAAGGTTAGTTCAGAAGCATTAATTACCTCAGCAACTCAGCTGAGATTTCTGTTAGTGATAGTAACATAACCAGACTCACTAAAATTAGTGAGGCTTATGAAAGTTAGCCAGGATTTGCTGTTGGCTTGCTTGATGGAATACCCCACTGATCTGAATCACTGCTATAAATATGTCTTAGGCACTGAAATTGCCCAAAGGGAATGTTGTTAGATTAGAATAAACTTTATTGTCATTACAGATGTATAAATATAGAGTAATGAAATGCATCTAATCAGAAGTACAAAAAGCAGCAAGTGCAAAATATACAATGTGGAGTGTAAACAGTATGTACAGTCCTGGTCAAATGTTTTGAGAATGACTCAAATATTAGTTTTCACAAAGTTTGCGATTTGAATGTTCATCTTTTTGATAAGTAATATGTATTTATAACCGCTTTGGCCATACATAGCCATAGATGCTAAAATAGCAATAAATTTAACAATCAATCAATTAATCAATCAATCAATCACAAAGTTTGCTGCCTCACTGCTTTTAGATCTTTGTGTCAGTTGTTTCTCTGATGTACAGAAATATAATTACAAGCACTTTATACTGTAATTTTATAAAGCTTTTATGGACTATTGCATCACGTTTATACTGTAAAGAGTCAATATTTGCAAGGTTGGCCCTTCTTTCTCAAGACCTCTGCAATTTACCTTGGCAGGCTGTCAATCAGGTTTGAAGACTCAAGAGTACTTGTAAAGCTTTGAAATTTGCACCAGACAGTATTTACCATTGACAGTTGTTCCCTGCCTCACATTTTAAGAGCTGATTATGGTCTGAAACCTTGTAAAAATAATCTGAAGTTTTGGAACTCTTAGGGCGCCCAAGGTTTTGCACAATGCCATAATGAAGTTATTTGAAAAAATGTGTTATTAATCAAGGGGTGCCCAAACTTTCAATGTCTGTCTGTCTGTCTGTCTGTTTGTCTATCTATCTATCTATCTATCTATCTAGTAGGAAAGGTATGTATATCTGTAAGTGGGCAGGTATGCAAAGTGCAAGAACATATACAGAGTGCCATGAAAGAGTGTGTGGGTGTGAAGAGCTCTTGTAGACATCCTCAATGTTAGGAAGTGATGTGTTTATAATCCTTTAGGCAGTTTCAGCACCAGCTGCAGGATGCACGGCGGTAGAAGCTGACTATGTTATGTGTCTTGGCATGGAAGCGGAAATATTCATTGGTATATTCAGTTGGCTTGAATACAACTTAGTTCTATTTATATATTTATGAAAGTGCAAATCATGACCATAATAAAATGGTTTTTGTCAGTAAAGTGACCCAAAAATGGTATACATCTAAAGTCACCATGAAACAATCTGATGTTTTTAATATTCATCAGTATGCAATAGATGTTTGTAGTATCCTCAGAGAACGACGGCAGATCCCGCACTAAAGTTTTATAAATTATCCACATGCTGAGAACACGGCTCTGTCAATAAGCCATTTCCTGAGATAATTGGTCCTTTAGTTTAGTCTAGTTTTTGTGCGTATATGTAACTTTAGTGCAGTACACAATGCCCCTGCTTACTTGGAAGTTGTTTTGTGAGTTCTTTTCATTAGTACATGTTGCCTTCAATATAGTCTCTTCCATTCCTCCTGAATTTCTTCAGTTTGTACTCCTTTAGTTCCATGGTAAATTTCTCCAAACTCCCTTTCGTTATCAAAAGAAGCTTGTTGTGAGACATTACTGACATGTGTCTTAACTCATTCATGCTTGGTTGTGCTTTTTCTTTGTCTTTGTTTGATCAATGAAGATTTTTCATGAAAAGAAGCATTTGCTAATCAAAACAAATTATTGTGTATAGTTTACTGTGCCCCTGTGGGTGTTCATTTAATTTTGAAAAATAAAAGAATGCTTCCCTGAACATAAATATGCAATAAGGTGCAATAATGAAGATTACCCAATGACCAAACACTATAATGAAGTGCATCATAGTGATCCTTTATCAAATCCAGGGAATTTAGACTATTCAAAAGTCTGTATGTGGTGGGGACAGATGGACAAGGTTGCTGCAGAGGGAAACATTCTTTATTTAGAGCTCTAGGGCAGTATCCAGGTCTGAGTGGGGGCATAGCCTCCAGACCTTTTCTGTAACAATGTGCATTTAATTGTTCTAGTTATTATTATTCTGTTTATCCATTGATTGCAGTGTTATTGTTGCTGTGTGTCTGCACAAAACTATTACAGATAATTTAGTCCCACTCGTCAATGTGACGTCTTTTTCTGGACATGTGCAATTTGAAATAAAAACATTTTAACTAAATAGAGTGCCTTGATCAAGAAAGGTCTTTTTCAGCTTATCTTTCTATTAAAATGATTCAGACTTATTTGATTTGTTGAATAGATAATTTGGCATGTTGTAGTATGTGCTTAAAAAGCAGTTAACTTTGACATCTTGTTAGATGACGCATGTATTTCCAAAAACAAAGTCTGTTATATCCATCGGAAGTTGAATCTTAAGTTCCGTTGTTCATTAAATGTATCTTTTTTACGTGATGTCTTCTTCACTAATATAAGATGTTGGCTACCCTCGACTATTACTCCCGCCAAGAGTATAAATAATATGTCTAAACCTCCTGCCTAGATTCGCAGAACACATAAAAATGACTATTTACCATTATCAGAAGGCCCATACATACAGTACACTGCCATTACCTGTAAGCCATTTTTCCTGACATACACAGCATACCATATGCCATGCTATCAATAGTATCAATGACCTCCAAACCCACATACCTCAGTACACTGCCCACAACCCCAACATACATTGAAGGACAGGTCTCTCCCCTCTACACATAAGCCCTGGCAGTTGGGTTGGCCCTTTGAGTTGTGGATCTGCCTGGAAGTTTTATTACGTAGTTGGGTTGCTTACGTCTTGGTTGCTTCTTGTTATTGTGCAGGTGTCATGTTAGTTGCACCCCCTCATAGCTGTTGCTTTTCTCCAGACCACTCATGGCCTTCGTAAATCCCTGATTTTTGAAATCTGTTCAATTCAAACATATTGTATTATTGTGAATATTATTCACAACTATTGGATATTCCTTATTGGTTTAACAAACATGACAAAAATGCTGAAGCTGAACATCTGACGTTGTCCACCGCAAATGTATCCAAGTACTCTCCAGGCATTTCCAAAACATTTCCAACAACAGCATTCCACACGTATGAAGTACAGACTTCCGTTGTAAGGCGGTGGTTGTGGAGTTTTAGGAAATTCAGCTGCCTTTGTAGTATGAACTTTAATTTTACAATGGTAATAGTGAGTGCTAATATCCATTGTTATTTGAGATTCGCACCCCTGGATCTGTGCAACAGAATCAGAGCCTTATTGGGTGTCAATAGTGCCTGTTGTTACCTTGTTACATCCTGTAAAATTTGCAGCTGCAAACTGGGTCCATTATTGTTCATGGCTGCTCTTTGGCCATGCATAAACTCAGTCCATCACAACAATCGTTTGTTTTGAACTCTAAATGATCATTTAAACTACTTGTACATTATAATATATATATATATATATATATATATATATATATATATATATATATATAATACATTTGATAGTGTTGTCAATCACTGTTTTACTGTACACATCCTCAGTAAAGTGACATCTTTGCATAATATGCAGTACAACAGCAATGCATCACGCAGAACATTATTTACAGGCGCCACCCACTGGCGTATGTAGGTACAACCATTGCTGTCTGTTGACTCAGCACAGTTTCTACTGGTTTTGAAGACATTGTCGTTTGGATATCAAACGACTATCTCCAGATAAACAACTCTGTCATTGTCTTGGGTTTTCCTAAATCCATTAACACTTTTGCTACAAGAATTAGGTCACCTGACCCCATATCCCATGCTACAAACCTGGGGGTCATTCTTGAATCATTTTTATCTAATGACCTGGAAAAAGTAATCCATAACTTGACTGGAGCTGTTACTGACCTACTCTAGCCTTATTCTGTTCATTGGTCTCTTAGGTCCTTATCCCCATTCCTTATCACTACCCCTTTTGCCTCATCTTTCCCAATGACACTGACTGCTCTTATCCAATCCCTTCACACCTTCGCCCACATAGGGCATAATAGCACACCAGGTACATTCTTGGCACATGTACAGGTGTATCTTTCCTTGCACTTGCTGCACTTTTGATTCTGATTAGATGATGAACCACATTTAGTTACTCTGTATTTATTTATGTGTAATGACAAAGTTGAACCTAATCTAATCTAGTCTAATCTGTTTTAATTTAAAGGGTGGTAGAAAATGAGTGTATTTCTTCAAATGTATAAGTTGTGTGAAGTGAATTTATGTTTTTTTCTATCCTCAAAGCCCTTTGAACTTTCCTGACTGAGATGGCATACAAGCACTGCCTCTATTACTGTACCAGAGCAAGGAAGCGAGTGGTAACCCACAGTCTCTGCAATCTCCGATGTCTGACCAATGATCATCTGACTCAATCCATTGTGAAGCAGGGGTTGAAGGTGTTAAGTCAGACGTATGACTGTGACGAATACACTAATGTTACGCCCAAAATTCTATCCAAAGTAGGACGTAACCTCCACAATCAGCCATATCACCCTCTCTGGCTTATTAAGGAGCGTATTAAATCTTATTTTTACAGTGCCTACATTGGCAGGTTTGGAAACCCACTTTTTTCTGTTTTTGACAATCTGAATCCTGTGGTAACTGTGGAACAGAATTTTGACAGCCTGCTCATTCCAAAGGACCACTCAAGTCGTAGAAAAGGGGACAATTACTACCTGAACCAAAATACTATGTTGCGAGCACATACCTCTGCTCATCAGACAGAGCTAATACGTTCAGGTCTGGATGCCTTCCTGGCAGTTGGAGATGTTTACCGGAGAGATGAGATAGATGCAAGCCACTACCCAGTGTTCCATCAGATGGAGGGGGTACGACTCTTCTCCACCCATGAAGTAAGAGAAAAGTGTTTAATCTATATAATGTACAATACAAATTTATTACAATTCAACTGTATTTTTGTTTTTAATCCATGACTATCCTGTATTCGGTTATTTGTCCTCTTTACACACAGCTATTTGCTAACATAACAAATGGTGACGAACTGAGTCTGTTTGAAAAAGGAGGCAGACGCACCCCTCAAAAACAGGAGACACACACTCTAGAGGCTGTAAAATTGGTGGAGTTTAACCTCAAACAGACATTAACGTGTCTAATTAGACATCTATTTGGGGAAGGTGAGTAGGTGGATCCTAATATTGTGATGTACTCCTTACATACAGCTTGCGAGTGGAACCCTTTTTAAAAAAATGATTCTTAAAAATAATAAAATAATTCATCCTGAACTCAACATCTTAGCACATTTCATTACACTATGTTTTGATTATGCTCAGTTTTTCTCAGATTAAACTGTGGTGACTGGAGGAATGTTTTGACGTACATAAAAACCCTTTCAATTATTTAAAGGATTAGTTTGGGTTTTAACACTGGGAGCCCCTTTCAGGGCTTGTTTAAAATGCAATAGAGTTGTTGAGACTAAAATTTTCACAACTGGTTCTGACACGACTATTTGGGGAAAATCAACTCTGCCTACATTAAAATGGCTAGCAATGGGCACAACCCTAAACATTAGTTGTCAAATATGTGAAACTTACTGAATGGGTATTGGTGTTCACTGATGTTCCAACACAAGTATCGTAGTGAAATAAAGCTTCTGTTAGCTTCTGTGAGTAATATGAAAGATCAAATAAACTAATGGGATATACAAAATGACAAATAAAACTTTACTTGTGTTGTAACATCACTGAACACCAATAACCACTTGGTATATTGGACATATTGTTAAAATAAATGTTTAGGGTTGTTTTAAGGACCAACAGACCGTGCCCATTGCTAGCCATTCTGAAGCAGGCATAGGTGTTTCTAAATTTCCTAAATAGCCAAGTCAGAACCAGTCATCAAAATTTCGGTTGCCTTTTAGACAAGACCTGAGAGGGGCTCCAAAAATGAACTATTGTGATACAGCGCATTATCCTGCACCGAAAACATCTCTCACAGAATTTTGATAGAGGGTTTGTTGGACCTGGTTTTTCACGCTGTTTGCTGAGGAATTCACAGTCTTTTGTGGGGGTGTTGAGGGGGGAATTTTGGTGCACCTATACACAGTCAAGTGCACAGGGACCAAGTTTCAGGTTTCTCCACTGTCAAGCCAAAACAAAGGCAACACCAATAAATATACTGGGGTAAATAAAATTTAAAAGAACAACATTTCTTCCATTTTTTTCTTCTACAATCTTTTTCAGTCCACACACAATCTAGTAATTTGGTTAAAATGCAACTATTACTTTACTGTCTGTGTCAGTTTAACAATGTTCAATGTCAGATCAATGTGTGTAGCCCTTCACCTCTGACCCCTGGTATCAAAGGAAAATTACAAAAGAGAATTATCAGCTGTAACAATTACAATCTGTTCTTTTTGTGTAATGTCTGTAAACCATGGGAAAGAAATTTTCATTCTATTCTATTAAAAACTTCACCTGCCCATGTTTTGATGACTTCATAGTTATGATAGTCATGAAAGTTGTGAAAATGACCTTTCATCACTATTGTTTCAGTACAAGCAGTTGCATAGGTGTACCTCATAAAGTGTTTTCTTTATTTGTAATTAAATTCTGTTTCACCTTTTCTCTTAGAATTAGAAATACGCTGGGTGGAATGCTACTTTCCATTCACTCATCCCTCTTTTGAGATGGAGGTGCGTTTCCAGGGACAGTGGTTGGAAGTGCTTGGGTGTGGAATGATGGAGCAGGATATAATACATTCAGGTATAAGTCACACCGATGCTTACAATATTTATGCTGCACATGGACAAAAAAAATGACATTTCTGACATCAGCATATTAGTAGCTTTCTGTTGTTTCAGCAGGCTTTTAATTGCCTCCACCAGTAGATGTTGCTGTTTTCCCAGTAATACCTTTTGCTGTTCTGTGAAGGAGTTTGAATATCTTGGCCTGTGGGGGTGAACTGTAGACCACACCCCTAATCTTGACCTATTCAACCCCATCTCACACACTGACTATGCTAAGTAATTAATAATGGATGATTCATGTGATCCCTGGTTTTGCCAGACTGAGTGTGTTTTAATGAAATTGTTGTGGAATTTTGACTCAACCTACAGGGGGAGCTCTGTATAGAAAAATGCACAGCAAACCTGACAAAAAAAAAAAAAACAGTGAAGTAACAAAGAATGAAAAAAATGTGGTATTACATACATACTTATATATATATATATATATATATATATATATATATATATATATATATACACACAGTATATAGATAGATAGATAGATAGATACGTAGATAGATACATAGATACATAGATAGATAGATAGATGGATATGTACCTATTTATTAGGTGCATCATTTAGTGTGATTGGTTGTAGACGTATCCAATGGCTGCATAGGTATTTTGATGTCTGTCTATAAATCTAAAACTGGAGATTATATGAAATCTGCCAGATTGATATGCATGTGTGAGAACAAGGCTCAAATTAATCAATACATTTATACGTTACTGTAAGACATGTAGCAAAAGTATTGGCTCAATTAATGAGAAACAAGAAAAAGAAAAGCAGAGGAAAATAAATAATTAGTCCATATTGCTGTTGGGATCCATGTAACATACAGACCCAAATGTGGTTAGTGTATATGTCTACTGTATTGTTATACAGCCACTGCACCAATTCACTGATTCAAATATCATTTCCCTCATGTGTGGCCAAATTGAAGTTAAATCTAAATTGCTGAATACTCTTTCGGTTTAATACGAATGTAAATTGTATCTGAATTATGAGGTTATGACCTTTTCATGCAATTTAGGATGCACTCCCTCAGTAGTTGGCATTTTCAATCCATTAATTATTAAGGACTCTTGTCTCCCTTTTTCTTTCTCCCTGCTTGCCGTTCCTAGGATAGATCTTGTTTTCATTTCATACTAACGTGACTGCCAGAAAATCAACTGGACAGTTTGCGATATTAATTATGGTCATATTTTATTCAAACTGTTCTTGGTAGGGTAAGCCTTGTATATGTCCAAGATTGTAGACACTCAGCTGAAGTAGTTACCCACTGTTGCTGTCTTAACCTATGATCACAATTCATTGTTTTTGTAAAACAAGAAAAAAATTGAGCAAGAGAAGGCCAATTGATTATTAAATTCTTAAGACTTGTTTTAGATGTTTTTATAGTGGGGTGTAATTGCATATAGAGTGTTTCTTCGTGTCTAAGCCTGCTACTGTCTGAATAGGAGGGGCATACATATTGACCCACATTCATTTTTATATTTTTTAATTCTATTGCTTGCTCATCCGCCTTGTCAATGATTTATTTTCATGTATTGTACTCGCGTACAAAACGCCACGTTCATAGCACACACATTGCCCTGTTCTTATTTTCACTACTCCTTTTCTTCACTGCGGCAGATCAGTGTGGCTTTGTTTCCAGGACAACGTCTCATTCAAAAACCCCTCCCCCATCCCCTCACACACACACCACTCCTTTCAGAGCAAAATAAAGAAAGCTGGCAGGGCAACAAAATAGAACATGAACTAGAAATCATACAAATTGGAAACAAGCAGGTATAATTCCAGTAGTAGTGACTAAAGCCAGTAAAGTCAATCGCATAGACAGAAGTTAAGGAATAGATGAAAAGAATAATTGCAAAACTGCAATTCAGTTACATAAAGATGTACAGAGGGAATCCGAAGAAAGACTGAGGGAGTTAAAAAATAATTTATTTGCTCTCCTACCCCTACTGGACCCCACCCCACCACCCAGAGTGTGACCGCCATATGTGAAGCGTGGCAGAAGTGTGCCATGTTTTTGTTTTTTTTTTGTGGGTGGGAGAGCTGATGGGAGGGGAGGGGTAGGATGTAGGAGGAGTAGCATCTCCATTAGTGCTGTTGGTTCACTTAGTTATTCATTAGAAGACCTTGTGTGTAATCCCCACACATATTGATTTTCTTCTGAGAGGGAGAGAGAGAGTGTGTGTGTGTGTGTGTGTGTGTGTGTGTGTGTGTGTGTGTGTGTG